>CM048747.1:82155000-82435000 GCA_026315105.1 Locusta migratoria
TGCTTTGAGACCTTTCCGCGAAAAGCTAATGTCCGGCTCGTATAACACAAATTTCCTACGCTCCCTCTGCGTGTGAAACCAGCCTTATTTCAACTCGCAGCTTCCTACGGCTCAAAACAGCTGGCTCGCCACTTCCATGAGTAACCTCAGAAATGGAATCACTAAAGTACTCTAATAAAGAATTAAATCAATGAACAAGATTCACACATCTCTTATTGAATGTAGAAATCAGAAAATAAGAATAATGAAATTATTACATGCAGTAAACAACTATCACAGGTGATTAAAAGAGTCGAGAAAATTGAGAAAAAAGTTGTCAAAAAGAACCACTGCCTTTCACCAACGTTCAATTGGACGCCACTTCGGCGACTTGCGTCTCCCTAGCCTACCCCAGTTATCCAACCAGGGAAAGGGGACCTGCAGCTTAAAGTGCAATCTGAACCATGTTTCTGGTGACTCCTCATATCGTTGAGAGATGAAGGATGGGTTAAAGCGCAGACTGAAAAAATCCGCGATCCGTTGGTTTCGAGAGCTTTACCCCAAAACACCGGGCCGGACAATGCCGCTCACTTGGCTGCAAAAAGAATGAGTGATTCTCCGTGACGCGGTTTACTTCACACGTTGACAGCACACTAAACCTTATTTGTGTAACACATTCCCTATAAATGGTACACACAGATGGCACTCTGGCAGTATGTCAGTATGAAATCTACAGGGCGAGATGGCGCAGTGGTAAGGCACTTGAATCGCTCGCATTAGGGAAGATGATGGTTCAAACCCATCTCCGACCATCTAGATTCAGATTTTTCGTGAATTACCTCACTCCGTGCAAATGCTCGGGTGGTTCCTTTCAAAGGGCACGGCCGATTTCCTTCCCCATCGTTATAAAAAAATCCGAGCTCCGTCTTTAATAATCGCGCTGACGCATCACAACCTAGAGAGAAGGCCGCGGCGCTCCCGTGTGACGTCAGGCAGAGTAGGTTGCGCGCGCATAGCTCACTGGGTAGCCGCTGGGGTACGGCCCACTATGCCGAAGCAGCGAGGCAGTCAGCTATGCGCGCGCAACCTACTCTGCCTGACGTCACACGAGAGCGACGGGGCCTTCTCTCTGTGGTGGCTGGCGACGGTATGATAAACTCTAAGCTTGCTTCCTTCATATACTGTGAAATCCGTTGGTTGTTGAAACCATTATCAATACATCTACTATCCCACAGATGGTATCTTCTGTCATCAGATCAAAATCTACGTTGTTTTTACAGGTGTACAAAATTTTTTCATTATAGTTATTCTTTCCGATACTGTATATCGCTGAATACACCAGCAAAATTACGTTACTCGACGCACATGGTTGAGGAGACTTGACGTGATAGACAGATGCGTCAGCAACCATTTTACGCTTACACTACCATAAAGTAAATTTCATCGCCTGACGACTGACGTTACTTTTTACTTTATTTCCTTTTTACTAGGGAAGCTATGTTTTAATGTTTGTAAATCTATCGGACTCAACTGCTTGGTTATTAGTCCGTAGCTTACAAACTAACTAAACTAAGGTAAATTGACCTAAGGACACCACAAACACCCATGCCCGAGAGGGGCCTCAAACCTCGACGGCGACCAGCCGCGTGCACCGCAGCACGGCGCCCAAGTCCGCACGGCTTATCGGCCGTGCACTGAAGCTATACCCAACAAATTTTGTATATAGTCTTTATATACACATATAAGGTACGCACGTGCAAAATTAAATCGTTCTGCGGAAAATACTGATGACGATTAAACACCATAAATACTGAGGTACATTACAGACGTCCATTTGTCTAACATGGAACTCTAATTCAGGTCGTAGACTGGTTTGATGCAACTTCCACACTACCCTGCCATGTACAGTCCTCTTCGTCGCTGAGAAAGAACGGCAACCCACATCCTTTTGAATCTGCTTATTCCTATTTGTCTCTCGGTCTCCCTCTGCCACTTTTTCCCCATATACTTACCTCCAATGCTAAATTGACGATTCCTTGTCACTGAAAGTGTCCCACCAATCAATCATT
Organism: Locusta migratoria; assembly: GCA_026315105.1. NCBI lineage: Eukaryota > Metazoa > Arthropoda > Insecta > Orthoptera > Acrididae > Locusta > Locusta migratoria. The sequence goes on from CM048747.1 coordinate 82,157,049, forward strand.
TCTCTTAGTAAAATTTAATTTCTCCCGCCTCATTAGTTACGCGATATATCCACCTTACCTTCAGTATTCGTCCGTACCAAAACATACCAAATGTCTTTGTCATGTTATGAATGAACACCCTCTCGTCCAACTTTCACTCCGGTGCAATGTTACACTACAGAAACATGCTTTCAGAAAGAACTTTTCAAAATTTTAATAATGTCAACTAATTTAGTTTCGTCAGAAATGGTTGTCTTCGTACAGCCATTCATCATTTTATAGCCTCTTTACTTCGACCATCAAAGTTATTTTGTTACCCAATTAACAAAACTCATCTACTACCTTTAATGTCTGATTACCTATTACAGTTACTTCAGCATCGCCTAATTTTCTTACACTATATTCAATTATCCTTGTTTATGTTCATATTATACCCTCCTTTCCAGTTACTGTTCATTCCGTTCAACTGCTCTTCCAGGTCCTCTGCTGTCTCTGACAGAATTACAATGTCACCGTCAAACCGCAAAGTTTTTTTTTTTTTTTTTTTTTTTTTTTTTTCTCCTTGTCTTACTTCCTTACAAACCCCTGCGTTCATTTAATGCATTTCGACTCTTATAACTGCTGTTTAATTTTTCTTCAAGTTGTATATAACTTTTCGTTCCCTGTACTTCCCACGCTACAACTTAGAATATGAAAGACTGTATATTAGCCAACAATATCAAAAGCTTTCTACCAAAGGTCCTAATGAGAGTATCGCTACATTTCTTTTGAATCCAAACTGATCTTCCGCGAGGTTTGGATTCTACCTGTTTTTCTATCCGTGTGTAAATAATTCGTGTTAGTGTTTTGCAACCATGACTTATCAGATAGTTCTCTAATTTTCACATTTGTCTGCATTTTTTTTCTTTGGGGTTGGAGTAATTATATTTTTTCTCTAAATCTGAGGGTATTCCCTCTGTTCCACACATTTTGCGCACAAGGTGGAACAACTTCTTCGTGACTAGCTCTCCCAACGATTCCAACAGTTGAGAGGGAATATCATCTACTCCTCAGGCCTTGTTTCCACTTACATTTTTCAGTGCTCTGTCAAATTCTGCTTGCACTATCGGATCTCCATATCATTATCATCTTCTTCCTCTTCCCTTTCAAACATTGTCTTCACGTTTATTTCCCTTTTATAGGCCTTCAATATATTCCACCTTTCAACATTCTTTTCTTTGCTTAGTACTGGTTTTCCATCTAAGCTCTCGATATTCATGCACCTGCTTGTCTTATCCCCAGACCTCTTTTCTTATTTTCCTGTAGGTGGTATCTATAATTTTCCTAGTTATACATTCCTTTACGGACTTTCATTTGTTCTCTAGATACTATTTCTTTGCCAATCTGCACTTCCTTTTAACATCATTTTTCTGCCGTCTGCACTCTCTGTTGCCTGTTTCACCCGCAGAATTTTTATATCTCCTCCTTTAATCATTTACGTACAGTATCTTCTGTGCTATCCAAGGATTTATTTCAGAAATCGTCCTACCTATATGATACTCTGTGGCCAACTATGTCTCTGAGCTACCCATTCTTCTTCTGCTGTATTAATTTCCCCCGTTTCGGCCAATCCTTGCGTAATGCAATCTCTGAAACTCTCAACCACACGTGCTATAATCATCCACTGTATGATAATGACAGCGCTTAGCAATTTCCAACGAAGATTAAGCATGTTATCATTTCTAAACCTTTTATCGCTTGCATTCAAATCGACAAGAATACAGAATTAGAGCTCTATTGTGATTGTTCCACTCCTTAGGGAAAAGCATGCGACCGAGGCGCGCTAACCTTTAGTTCTTTTACTTTACAATTTTTCTTACTGTTTAGGAAAACTACATGACGGATCTAAGCCAGGGCATTATAGCGATAATGTACATATTCGGAATTATTTGATGACAGATGTTCCCCTCACGACTCATTAATAAAGTGCGTCTCGGCGTTTTGCCTAATATTGTAGTTCCGATTTTACGTACAGTATATCGACAACGTACCCAAACGTCTTCTTCGGGTGCTGCGTATTTAAATGTTATGTGTAGTCGCTGCCTTGAGTCCATACTCTGACCTATAGTTGGTCTTGCTTCGCCATTTATAGCCATATTCGGCTCCCTGCACCAAACTTGTGCTCTTACTCTCTCTTTTTAATTTTATGTGTTGTTATCACTGTTTATGCCGTGATTGTTTGACTTATGTAAAATAAAAAGAAATTATTAATGCACGGTGAATTTTGACACCTGAGATCTCGCCTTCAGATAACTATTACATTAGTTTAAAGAATTGATTGCCTGTCAAGACCAAATATCGATGGTACTAACGTGGCAGATTATAAATATAAGTTCACATAATTAAGGGGATTGAACAATGAAGTTACAGATTAGCAGTGGTGTATAAACTTTCCTGCTACTGTAGGAGACTTATTCATTGTCTGCTTTGTAGCACACTTATTGGTGTAAATAAACTTCAATGCAGATACTTTTATGATATCAAAATGTGTCATTACGTGCTTCAAAAAAGATGCTGAAGATGATCCTTCACGGCTCGAAGGGCAACGTGCATTAATAAATCACGATTGCGACTGAAGGCAAGTTCTTTGTAATTCTCTTTTGTTTTCTATTGGGTGCTCTGTTATTCCGCGAAACACAGAATCTCTGAGACTTTTCTGACTCAAGTGGATGCGATATCCAGGGAAATTTTCAGAAACTGACTGTCGAATTGCGTGCCGTGTCTTAATTATTTAAGACACGGCATCCCTACTTATTAAGTTCTGCGAGACAATTATCTCGATATAATATCTAATTATACTGTTCCAGGAAAGATCCTAGTCTCGTTGTACGTCACTACGTAATTACATATCAGAAGTTTCCAAAGATGGAAGATTTTCTTGGTTGATTAACTTACGTATCTCGTTGTTGTTTCGAATGGCAGAAGGTTGCTGGTTGCGTAACTGAGGTATTTCGTTGTTGTTCCTTGCATTTCTCTCCTCGTACATTCTCTTGGTATGTGTTAAACGTGCGACATTCTCACCTAATTTGATACCCACATGACTTTCGCAGTCGTGAATCGTGTTTAATATTGCATAGAAATTGTCTTGGTTGTAGGGAGTGATTCACACTAAACGCTAAATTTCCTTTGAGATGTGTCGTTCTTTCTGTGTTCTGGACCAGTATAAGGCCGACAAGCGATTTTCTGCTCTAATCCTTGGGCTCACGAGGTCGCTGGATGGGTCTCATAATTTTGGAGCATACTGTGTGAGAAGAAGCAGACAGATGAAACTTCCACATTGCAAACATAACTCGCCCGAGTGGGCCTTAGGAATACAAAAAAAGTTCCCAAAAGATTTTCGATTGCAGTAAAAGTAAATTTTTGGTAACCTATAGTTTTGTTGTATAAAATAACAGCCAAGATCGCCGATACATTTTGTTTTCTTTAAATTAATTAATTTAAATTACGAACTAGGGCAAGTCCAATCTCTCTGTAACATACATCACACAGGAAAACCAATAAGAGAGATTCTTTTTTAAAATTAGTTTCCTGTTATATTCTATGTTAAAACACGGATCCGATGATCAAATTATAAATTTTGAAAAAGAAATCATTCTTGTGCTCAGAGCTGTAAAATCCTTTAATTTGCTACTTTCTACCGGTATCGGCAATTACTGCCATCTACGGGAAATTAACGAAACATTTAACATCTTCAACAACAAGGTAAAATTTAACTGTAGTAATTAACTATTAGTCATTGGTAACTGTCATAATTGACTATAAGTAATAAAGGAACAAAGAAGGAAGCTTCGAGGCTAACGTCCCGTCGACAACGCGATCATTAGAAATGGAGCTTACGCTCGGAATGTTCGGGTAAGACTGTGGGAAGGAAATTGGCTGTGCCCATTCAAAGGAATCAAAATGTTCAAATGTTTGTATCGGACCAAACTGCGTGGTCATCAGTCCGTAGCTTACAAACTACTTAAACCTCGGTAAACTAACCTAAGGACAAACACACACACCCATGCCCCAGGGAGGACTCGAACCTCCACGGCGAGAAACAGCGCACTCCGCAGCGAGACGCTTTAGACCGCTCGGCTACTCCACCGCGGCTCAAAGGAATCATTACTGCATTTCGCTAGAGTGATTTAGGGCAATCACGGAAAACCTAAATCTGGATGGCCGGAGGTGGATTTGAACCACCGTTCTACCGAACGCGAGTCCAGTGTGTTACCATTGCGCCACCTCACTCGGTATATAAGTAATAGTTAAGGATCCAATGAAGGAAAACTTTCAAAATGATGTAAAATGGACAGCTTTTTTTTAAATTTTTTTATTTACTTATTTTTAGAAACAGTCGCAGAAATTAATGTAAATGTGACGATCCCGTGTTCAAAAAATGTTCTTGTTAATGTAAAATATTTTATTAATCTCCTGTAAATGACAGAAATTGACGAAACCAGTAGAGCGTTTACTCTCGTGCTAAGGAAGAAGAGATCATGATAATTAAATAAGGTGGACGAAAATATTTGGATGTTTGTTTCTTCGCAAGGTAATCGGAAGTGGTACGGCAGAGAAACATTACCGATATTAGATTTTTGGGAAATAAGGCACAATTCTCTGCCTGATGTTTCGTCTTCCCCTGCTCAACACATATGTGGAGACTTTGCAGCAAGCCGTACTATTTATACGTATTAAAGCAACGGCCGTTACATGACGTCACGAGACCGATGTCTACGATCGCAGAGTCGCGCCGACGTATGTTACTGAGCTTGTTTTAAAGAGTGCGTATTGTTTGATGGATTTATCACTCAGGCCTATAATGTGACTAATTATGATCGTTCTCGCGGCCTGTTGAAATCGTTTTTATTCATCAGAATTTCGATAACTTTTCTGTACATTCTGGCGTATTAATTGTTCGGTCTTGCTGGAACCATGGTGCCAGAGAATTGAGTTTGGTGGTTTCCAGTTCCTAATGCAAATCGTATATCATTTCCATGGCACTCTCGTCCCTGATTTGGAATATTTCATTTATAAAACGATATGTACCTCAAACTTTCCTCGGTTGCTTCCTCGTTGTGCAGGTTCCTTACCTCTATCCTCCCCCCCCCCCCCAATCCCATCACCACCTCACTCAGTCATCAACTACTTTCTACCACTCTAACCCCCTCCCACCCCATAAATATTTGGATACATATGCCAGTTGTAATTTCAAGTAACTATTCCCTCGACTCCTTCCCCCCCCCCCCCCCCGGAACACACCTCCTATTAAAGATAGGTTATTTATGCCTCCACCTTGTTAAACTGCACTATTTAATAGTCGCTACCATTACGATAGTGACATTTATTTGCCGGCCGCGGTGGCCGAGGAGACTGAGGCGCTCCAGTCACGGTCTGCACGGCCACTACGGTCGGGGGTTCGAATCCTCCCTTGGGCATGGATATGGAATATTTCATTTATAAGACGATAGTTGTAAGTAGTTCATAAGTAGTTTGTAAGTTTAGGGACTGATGACCCCGTCGTTAAGTCCCATAGACTCTACAAACATTTGAACTTGTTTATTTTTAAAAAACCAGCCACCACTTACTCTTATTGTGTCTTAGAGTACCATGGTTTGCTCTTTGGTATATTTATAGCAATTTTACTGTTTAACTCTCTTCAGTTCTCTGATTAGATGTACCAATTGTAACACAAGGTTAATATTACTTAAACCATTCACATTTCTTTTCACATTAGTTCACACACCTTAAAACTTATAACCCACATCTGTAACTTATTTGTTGTATGAGAAAGAATCACTTTTCAACTTATCCCCATTCATATTTGAAGCCATAGACACAATGACAATTTCATTACATTGACAGATGGCCTGACAGTGGCATTCTAAGCATCCTACTACTGTGTCAGCTGCTAGTTCCGAATATTCCGCCTACGGTGCCACGTTGTACTTCTTATACTACTGAATATTAATCTGTTAAGCGGCAGATTTATCAGTCACCTATTCCTGTCTTTACGATTTTATTTTCAACTACATCCAGTATTACTGTTTTCCCATAGCCTTTTTTTTTTTTCCTTATTTATTTTTACTCTTTCACTATGAGGCTCATCCATAGATACTTTGTTCTCAGCTGATTGTTATTCATTGCATAACCTCTGCACTTAGCGATCATTCTCCTCCTAGCATGTACATTTATTAAGCAACAATACTAAAATGTAAGTGTTAATTTTATCCCATTATATGAACATATCTTTTATTACAAGCTATTTGGTTCAAAACTGCTTCAAATTTCTGTAACCGACTTTTGTACGTTTTATAGCCTTTGCTGTATACCAATGCACTTGTTTGCCTGTATAGAGACCAGAAAAGGGCACTCAAGCGCCCGAAACCGGTCGTCTAAAATAATCACAAGCAACTGGTTGCTGCATTTTATTAATTTACATATTTCCGTCTCTGTTCGTAAACTATAAGCGAGGTTTGCTGTTGATGCCATGTGCTAAATAGAATAAATAAAAGTAACAACAGATGGCCTGTGATATTTTTCTGGATCTGGAGCTGCCACTTCCGCCTCGCTTGATGACATTATATCTCTTAATATGAACTGCGACTTTTCCACAGGCACTTAATTTCATTAAAAGCTCTTGTGAGGACGGTGTATAAAGCCCTCTGACACATCAACTGTTCACGCACGCGTCACTTTGCAAACTCTGTAAGGTAGGAGAGGAGGAGCAGTCACGCGCCAGACGAAGGAAGGAGACTCCTGAGCCGGTCTCCGTGCGCCAGTAACGCGCCAGCAATCCCTGCAGCGCTCCGGTTCAACACCCCATCCTCACAAGGAAAGTCTTACCAGAAACACTTCTCTCCACATATTCCGAGTATGTTACACAAGTTACCGCCATTCGCAAACGTGCTATTCTCTACACGTGTCTGGAGACTGTCACATCAATTGTTTTAGTGCTTCTTGTTTGCTACTGGCTCGCCCTAGTTCGGAAGGAATAAAGATGAACATGGAGGACGGTGGCAATATTAAGTATGTAGCTACGCTTCGAGTCGCTATGGCGCAAACAAGGACAAGTGTTCCAAACGCGAAAGACTTCAGCCGAACTATTTGCGTCCTTTTCTTCTCAAACTACTTCAGCGCAACGACAACAAATTTGACACTCTAGAGTTATTTACATGTATCACGATCTGACTTCGTATAGCCGACGGTATTTCAGACTTACTAAATAGCTTCTGTGCTAAAATACTCAAGAAATAATTACTTGGCAAAATATGATTTTTATGCTATTTACCCCCATTAGCAACATTCCGGATTCTCAAATAAACTGACACAAATATCAGATTTGTTCGTGTGTCCATCTTCCATCGAATTATTCCTTTTTGGTGATGAAACCGCAGTTTTTTTTATTTTATTTTTTTTTTCTGTCCACACGCGTTTCGCCCCGTCCTATGTGAAGGCATGTCCAGTGGATTCCATATCTAGTTGTTATATTTTTGTTTACAGATTACAAACAGTTGTCTTTGATTTAAACGAAATAAATGAAGGCTACTCGAATAGTAAGAATATTGCGATTTGCAAATTTGATGTTCTTTCAGTCTGATCACATGCTGAATTTCCACAAGTTCGGCACAGTTTATGTACTGTCTTATTCAGTTTATCACTTTTCCGATGTTTGCTGTTTCGCAAATTTGAAGGTGTACTTGATTTCGGAATTCGTTTGTTTCTACGTGTTGTCAACTTAACTACGAGCGTTAGCGGTTTTTAAATTTTTATTTAATTATTTTTTTTATTTTATTTATTTATTTTTCGTTTATGATGCAATTTATGTGCGTGTGTGTGGGTGTAAGTTCAAATGTTTGTAAATCTATCGGACCAAACTGTGTGCAGTCAGTAGCTTACAAACTACTTAAACTATAGTAAACAAACCTAAGGACAACACACACACACACACACACACACACACACACACACACACGCCCCAGGGAGGACTCGAACCTCCGACGGCAAGCAACCGCGCGCTCCGCAGCGAGGCGCCTTAGACCGCTTGGATACTACAACGCGGCAGAGTTTAATGGATGTGATAATTTTCTTGTAGTGTTATTTCAATTATTTTCACGTCTTCCTCTCTAGATGTTAGTTTGTGATTGTGTAATTTTAAGAGTTCGGCAAGTTTGGAGTGGTTTATTCTATTTTTTCTGACTCTCATGTCTTCTTTGTATCTAACATCAAACGTTTTGCATGTTTTTCCTATATGTCTCCCACCACAAGTGTTACATTGTAACAGGTATATTCCAACTTTGGTGTAAGTCTGTGTCTTTTGTGACTTTTCGGGCGTATTTTTGAATAGTTTTCTTTATTTCATTGTAGTGTATTGAGTCTGTGGAATATTTGTCTCAGTGCAGCCTCCTTCTGTGAGTGATGGTGGATGGAAGATTGAGAAATTATAATATTCGATTCCTTGGGTTCAGAAGTATGACATTTCCATACAGTTTTACAATAAAATAAAAACAAAAATAAAAGCACAAAACAAATAACCAGACACAAGAAACAATTACAAACACCAAATACAGTAACAACTACACGGAATAACCCATAAAATATATCAAGATTGTTTGATTATGTTTTTAAAAGATGACAACTGAGAAATGTAGATCTACATCGCGTTTGTCGAAGTAGTAACAATACAACACGTGTTGAAGACGTACAATTCTTTGGTGAAAATATACACTACTGAAACTAACACCTGCTGCCTTGATTTACTAATATTTTCACTTTTAGGTAAAGTTAAGTAGATAAGTTTTGGCGCCCTAAATGTCGGTTTATGTTTGGGAATATCGGGATTTAAAATAAACGAATTGTTTAAACCCAATGTAAATACTATTAGGTAGCTCACTTTAGATTAAACATGTTTCTATTTCTGAATACACAATTATTATCATGATTATACATAGAAACATAGAACTTTTCGTGGTCCTGCGAGTAAGTAACATATCTCTGGCGTTCACGCTTTTTGTTCAGGTTGGGTGGAGTGTCTTTCCGATTAGGGGAAGAGTGGGGTGGGGACTATTGGTCACGATTTTCGCAGGCTTTCTAAACTATCTTTGGCTCCTCTTCGAGTGAAACTGCATCGCTAGAATATTCCAGCGACGTGTGGCGGTGAACGAGGGAGGAGGCGGAGTGTTAGGGACAGAGGTCCCTTCAGGACCCGCATCCGACACGCGTGGAATCCTGTGGTCGGTGGTGAAAGGGGCGGGGGGGAGGGGGGGGGGGAATTCACCACCCCTAGCACTTCCAGAGGCGGGCGTCGCAGTCCCCTGTCAGCTGAGGTGCGCGGCTGACCTCTCGTCCCCAGAACGCTGGCCGAGAACAAATCTAGGTGCCACCTAGGTGCGCTCGCAAATACTCGAATGCACCAACGGTTGTTAGATTACTGTCGTGTGTTAGGCGAAGTGAACTCTTTTTTTTTTTTTTTTTTTTTTTTTTTTTTTTTTTTTTTTTTTTTTTTTTTTTTTTTTGTAACTTGGCAACTGAATGGTGGATTGCCGAAATGACAGAACAAATATGCTTCTGAAGTTCATATCAGTTTGTGCCTTATCATAAGATGTAGGCCGACCTCGCGTACACAAGTTTAAAAACGCCTGTGTAATGTCCAATGGGCTGAATTTAATGGTCGAGAGTAGCGGCGTGTACTTAGATTTTACAGTGGAACGATGACCAGTGTAGTTTGAGTTTTCAGTGCTAACAGACAAACAACAGTGCGTGGAATAACTGCATAGTGGACGTGCGACGCGACGCACGAATCCGTTAGGGTTGTCAGCAGACAACTGATTGTATTGCCTTTCTAACCGCACCTTCGGCGCATTTCGCGGGTTGTGTCAGCATTGTTTGGAGCCTAAAGCTCAGTGCTGTTTGATGAAATGAGTTCCGATGTTATTCCTAAAAGATGGCGGTGATGTTCTAGTCTGGTGCACTCTACACGAAGACGATGACCCGTCAACAGCGCACTGTGCAAGCTAGTGATCGCTACAAATTTGTGCTGGATTTTTACACTGAATGTTCTGGATGACTCTTTGACAGGATCTGGGTATATTCGGCTTCCTGGAGACCATTTTCAGGTATTCATGCTCTTACCAATCAACAATGTAATTTTTGTACATAACAATGCACAAAGCCACCGGACTGCGATTTTCGTGATTGGTTTTACCCTAATTCTGGACGGAACCAGTAAAGGATTTGGACACCGTGATAGCCAGTGATGAATCGTATCGCAGATTTATGGGACAGAACTGAGATAGCTGTTTCTGCATATAATCCTGCATTGGTAACTCATTCGAATTGCCACACTTCTTTGGTGAAAATGAGGACCGAGACGATATGTGGAAGTATTAATAAACTTCGTTACCTCAGTATTCGCTGAATGTGGAGATGTGCCATTTCGGAGGCCTTCGCCTCGTGGCACGGCAACGCTTCAGACAGTGTTGTAATACGTGCTGCCAACTCGGCGCCTGTATGAAACGCCAGAGTGCTCCGCTGAAAAGTGACGTCAGACTTAGCGGCTGCAGATCGCGCTGCCACTTGGTTTCCGTTCTCCTCTAAAGAAACGCACTCTCTCCATCGCCAGGGACCGTCGCCGCTGACAAGCATGAACACCGGTTATTTCAGCGGCCTAAAAGTTTTTATTTCCGAGAGGATTAGACGGACGACTACAGAAGACGTTTACGACAGGAACGTTGACGAAATTGAGAATGCCATTTCGGTTGGGTAACGTTATTCAATCCTGAAACAGTACCTTATTCATCGTGTTGCAGCCAAGTTCGTTCCTTGGTATTTGAGTCAAGATCAAAAATACCTTGGCGTGGCAATATGTAAAGTGCTTTCGTTACGAGGAAATTCAGAACGAGATATTCCTCAAAATAATCATGAGAGAATTTTAAAGATGCCTGGTGAGCCTGCAACCGTTCGTGAAAGATTAACACTCAAAAAATTCAGCTCATCGGTTGCAAAGCTAGAGGTTGATTACTTTACCAAGGTTTCTGATTCAACTAAGTAAGCCTTCATTAAAAATAAAAATTATAAATAAATAGAAATATAATAGTTACATGAAATAAACAGGCAGTGGTATTTGAACAACAGAGCTCACGTTCATGTAAATTAAATGTCACAGCATCTTAAAAGCAGAACTTATATTTCATGTAACTAAAAGCGCCGCATGGGTCGCGTAACGTAAAGTTTGAGCCAAGTCACGTGATTTAGAGTGCCTACTGCAGTATGTGTTGTATCCATTTTTTTACGTTTATATTAAATTAAGAAAATTGTTGCATTGTAGTGAAAACAGAGACATAACAGTTCAAGGGACTCATTCTATTCAGAGTGATTGTTGGAGTTGGGTTGTTTGGTCGGTTTAGGGGGACTAAACTGCTAAGGTTAAGGTCCCCAGGTGGGGGGGGGGGGGGAGTGAGGACAGGAAAGGAGGGGAGGGGAAAGGCAGTCGGGAAAGTAAAGAAGGAAGGAAGACTGCATGATTTTGGGGTCCCGTGCTCGCCATGCACGTAATCACGAAAGAACCATGAGCCCTATGGGGGGCAGAGGGATTAGTAAATATCAAGAAAAGTGTTTGAAGTGTTTACTACGAGTAGTCAAATTACTGCAGAGCAGTGAAAAAAATATGATGTACATGTCCAAGGGTTCCCATAATATATTGACAAATTGTGTCACGTTTATTGGAGTGTGTCTATCTGATGTTTTACCTAAAGTAGTTCAGTATTACATTATAAAGTCAAAGAAACTGGTACACTTGTCTGATATGGTGTAGGGTTGCCGCATGAAGCACGCAAAAGTTCCGCAACATGACCTGATATATCTGAAGTAATTCTGGAGGGAATTGACACCATGTATCATGCAGGGCTGCCCATACATCCGTAACAGTACGATGCAGTGGAGATCTGGTCTGAAATGCAGTTGCAAGGCATTAACGATATGCTGAATAATGATGTCTTGGGGGTTTGGTAGTCTGTGGAGGTGTTTAAACTCAGAAGAGCGATCCTAGAGCGACTCTGTAGAAATTCTGGACGCTTGGGGTGCCTCATTCACCTACTAGAATTACCCAAGTATGTCACAATCGATATGAATGGATTCAGCTGATCTGACAAAGTGATTACATAAGTGTCAACTATCGTAGTCGCATCAGAGTTGGCCACCGGATCCGAAAGCAGCGAGAAGTGGTCGCGTTGTCTAAGACATCATGATACAGACTGGGCGGCCATTCCCGCCGGAGGTTCGAGTCCTCCCTCGGGTAGGTGTGTGGGTGTGGGTGTGTGTGTGTGTGAGAGAGAGAGAGAGAGAGAGAGAGAGAGAGAGAGAGAGAGAGAGAGAGAGAGAGAGAGAGAGTAAGTTAGTTTAAGTCATTTGTAAGTCGAGGGACTGATGACCAAGGCAGCTTGCTCCAATAGCTTTACAAACATTTGAACATTTTTCCGCTCGGAAAACCCGAATATATGATATTTCGTTGAGTTGTTTGCACGCTGTAACTTGCTGTAGCCCCAGAATTGAATTCCGCATCAGTTTTCTGGAAAGCTTCACTTCGGCCACATTGCACGATTCTCTTCAGCCGTCGTCAGTCCTGTTTCTGCAGGATCCTTTGCCGGTTACTTTGATGTCGGAGACTTAAGATTTTACCGGATTCCCTATATTCACAGAGCACTTGTGAAATGGTCGTAAGGAAACATTACGTCCCAATCGCTACCCAGGAGACGCTGTGTCCCATCTCTACACCTACATCTACCTGGGAAACTCTGCAAATCACATTTAAGTGCCTGGCAGAGGGTTCATCGAACCACCGTTATACTATTTTATCTGTCATTCCATTCTCGAAAAGCGCGGGGGAAGAAAGAACACCTGAATCTCTCCGTTCGAGCTCGGATTTCTCGTATTTTATTCTGATGATCATTTCTATCTATGTAAGAGGAAGTCAACAATATATTTCCACATTCGGAGGAGAATGTTGGCGATTGGAGTTCCGTAAGTAGCACACGCCACAGCGATAAGCGCCGTTGTTGTAATGATTCCCATTCCAGATCCTGTATCATTTCCGTGACGCTGTCTCCCCTGTATCGTGACAATACGAAACGAGCTGTCCTTCTTTGAATTCTTTCGTTGTCCTCTGTCAAACCCACATGATAAGGATCCCACACTGGGCAGCAATACTCCAAAAATGGACGGACAAGCGTAGTGTATGCAGTTCCTTTAGTAGTTCTGTTGCATCTTATGGGTTCTGCAAATAAAACGCAGTCTCCGGTTCGCCTTTCCTACGACATTATCTACGTGTTATTTCGAATTTAAGTCTGAAGTAATAGTAATTCCTAGGTATTTTGTGGAGTTTTCAGCCTTCACTTTTGATTGATTTATCTTGTAAACAAATTTTAACGGATTTCTTATCGTACTCGTGTGAAAAACTTCACACTTCTCATTATTTAGAGTCAATTGCCAATGTTTACACCATAGTGATATTCAGATCGTTATGCAGTTGGTTTTGATCTATAGATGATTTTACTAGACGGTAAATGACGGTGTCATCTGCAGACAACCTAATAGAGCTACTTAGATTTTCCCATAAATCGTTTATGTAAATAAGTAACAGCATAGGACCAATAACACTACCCTGTGAACCCCCAATATCACCTCTGTTTTAGTCGATGCCTTACCATCGATTACTACGAACTGTGTCCTCTCTGATAGGAAATCCCCTAGCCAGTCACAAACTTGGGGCGATATACCATAACCACGCAATTTGATTAAAAGTCTTTAGTTTCTCCCAGAGTATTTGATAATCAAAATATCCACGGGTGTACTGCCGGCACAATATTTCGGCGATCATACATGTCGCCATCATCAGGTGAACTGACGGACTGAGCTCCTGAAAACGCGCCGGCACGGAGATCCGCACGCTACGGCTGCTCGAAGGGAACTGGGTTCTAGCCCGGTAGCGGGCCATTTAAATACCCTCGGCCCGCGGAGCGACCCCTCCGCTGTCCGCGCCCCGCGTCGCGGTCGCGCAGTGGAACCGAATGCGACGGCGTCTGAGATGACGTCGATGTGAAGGCTCTGCCCGCCGTGGTCGTCACTTCGTTTGCTAGATTTACTTTCAATTAACCCAATTGCTGATTCCCAAGCTTTGCTAAGATTATAGCCACAGTCACGGTTTATGAGGTGAGGTACGGTGTCAAAAAGCCTTCTGGAAATCAAGAAATATGGAATTAATTTGAGAACGCTTGTCAATCACTCATCACTTCGTGTGAGTAAAGAGCTAGTTGTGTTTCGCATGAACCAAATTTTTTCTTGTTTAGTGATTTTTAGTTACGTCACTACGCCGATGATATCTACTTCTACGTTACTCATTACGGCCTCTGTTCGTAACTCGAAATCTGGAATATTGGTTTCGTCTTGTTTGGTGAATGAGTTTCTAAAAGCTATGTTTAGTAACTCTGCTTTAGTAGCGCTGTCATCGGCAGGATCGCCATTACTATCACGTAGTGAGGGTATTGTTTGTGTTTTGCCCCTAGTATATTTAACATACGACCAAAATCTCTTTAGGTTTTCAGTCAAATTTCGAGAAAGAGTTTCGTTGTCATAAGAATTGTAGGCTTCTAAAATTGAAGTCTTCGCTAAATTTAGAGCGCCAACTGTACCACGACGTTCAGACTCACTTAAATTGTGAACACCTGTCATTGTAGCAGCAGTAACCGATCAAACACTTGCTTCAGACACCTGTTTTCTTATACAGGCGTTGCCGACCGCAGCACCGCCCTCAGAGTGTTTACATATCCGTGTGTTAGCCTACGCATGCCTCTACAAGTTCCTTTGGCACTTCAGTGTAGTTTGTTGTTGCAATTGCCGGCCGCGGTGGCCGAGGGGACTGAGGCGCTCCAGTCACGGTCTGCACGGCCACTACGGTCGGAGGTTCGAATCCCCCCTCGGGCATGGAGATTTGTGCCGTCCTAAGTATTAGTTAGTTCATAAGTAGTTTGTAAGTTTAGGGACTGATGACCCCGTAGTTAAATCCCATAAGCAATACAAACATTTGAACATTTTTGTTGTTACAATTATTTGACATTTATGTGTCATATACGAAAAGTAACTGAGATAGGCGAACCCCCGTGCGCCAAAATTCTTTGATATTTGATTATCATTAGTACGGTGGAGAAAACTCCTTCATTCTGAGAACCATATTCAGTGAGTAAACAAAGTAATTCGCTTTTGCTTGCCGCAGAGAGATTCCGGAAATTTATTTGATAGTTAACACAATGATTTGTATTTTTCTGCGCCTGTCGGTTACAAAGTAAAAGCTATCGCAGTTTGAGTCGGACTGTGGATCGTAACATGAACTTACCAATGCTAATTAACGTTGGCGACCGTATAACCTTACTCCGAAAACTGATAAACTCAGAAATACCAAACTTTCCTCCTCTTTTGGAAAATTAATGTTATTTATTCGAAGATATGAAGATACACATCTGTACGAATTATCCTTGTACACACAAGCGGCGAAATTAAACGTCCCACCTTGGGTGTTAAGCTTAAATTACATTAGGCCCAGTTATATCTAGTGATGGCTGTAGACAGGGCTTAATCGGAATTGTAGTTTTTAAGAAAGGTAATAAAACTTCCTGGCAGATTAAAATTGTGTGCCGGAACCGGGACTCGAACCTGGGACCTTTGCCTTTCGCGGGCCTGCGATCTATCACTGAGCTACCCCGACACGACTCACGATGCCGCCTCACAACTTTACTTCCGCAAGTACCTCGCCTCCTACTTTCCAAACTTCACAGAAGTTCTCCTGCGAACCTTGCAAGACTAGCACTCCTGGAAGAAAGGATATGGTGGAGACATGGCTTAGCCACAGCCTAAGGGATGTTTCCAGAAAGAAACTTTGCAGCAGAGTGTGCGCTGATATGAAACTTCATAGCAGATTAAAATTGTGTGCCGGAACCGGGACTCGAACCTGGGAACTTTGCCTGGCTAAGCCACGTCTCCACCATATCATTTCTTCCAGGAGTACTAGTCTTGCAAGGTTCGCAGGAGAACTGTGAAGTTTGCAAAGTAGGAGGCGAGGTACTGGCAGAATTGAAGTTGTGTGGGGGAGCCGTGAGTCGTGTCGGGGTAGTTCAGTGGTAGAGCGCTTGTCCGCGAAAGGCGAAGGTCCCAGATTCGAGTTCCGGTTCCGGCACACAATTTTAGTCTGCCAGGAAGTTTCACATCGGCGCACACTCCGCTGCAGAGTGAAAAAAAGATAATGTTTCACGATCTTTAAAATAATCGCACTAGTAGTGCTTTTTAATATAGCTCTCTAAGCAGCATAGGACGTTAGTAACAATGGACACCCCATGAAGTTTGGGAGATTTCTCAATACTTAAAGAGAGGATATTTACGGATTATTGGCAATAATGGATGATCTATGGTTCGCTTGAAATAAGTGCCAACGAAATATTTTGTACCTTCAGTTCTTTTCTTATTCTGTATCGATGCTCTACATTTTGTAAGACGAGATCCTTATCTAAGTATCCCAACAGCGTGTCAACTTAGTAATGTTTTCAATTGAGGGAGCTGAAGAAATGGTTATTCAACTCGCTGTCAACTCGGAACAAAATGATAACTTCAGTAAGAGTAAAGCTAAATGTTACTTGGAGTCTTATTCTGCAGAAAAGGCCATTTCAGGAAATCCATTGAGGAAATGACCAGGGAAAAACCGTCAGAGGTCTAACGAACAAGGAAGAGGTGGGAGAAATCATAAAGTTAAGGAAGGCGCCAGGAATAGATGGAATACTAAGATACTGAATGAGGGAAGGGATATCAAATCGCAGAGATTGCGCAGCTTAATAAGTTTAGTTCGGAGAGAAAGGATCCGGTAGAATGAAATGAGTCATCCGCTCGATAAGACGAAAGGCCCAACGAGTTTAAGCTACTATAGAGGTATTACCGTACTATGTACAGATTGTAAGACGTTGAACATGTCATCAAACAGCAACTAACGCAATATATCCAGAAAAGTACTTGGTTTCGAAAATTTAGGCTTTAAAAAAGTAAAATCAACCGTACATAAACTACATATAACTAGACAAATGCTATCAAACAGCTGGAAATGTCACAAAAATGTCCACTGTCTTTTTGTGGACTTCCCCAAAATGCATATGATAATGTGAACAGGCAAGCTGTATGGATGGGCTGGAAAACACTTGTTTTGGTAGAAAGTGTGTGCCGAGAATAGAATGGTTGGTAACGATTGCTCGAGTTACAGCTGTGCACATTTAATGACATTTATTGATAAAATACATAAAACAATATACCTAGATATCGTTCGACAACTGTGCTCTTAAGAACAAGAATAATAACGAAGTTAAAATAACAGATCACTTAAAGATCTTATTCATAGGCTTACATATAAATTATGCAAAGATTTGAAACTTAGCTGATTAATACTAATCAACCAACTTGACACTCGTAACTACTGACAGCGAAACATAACAGCAATCATAATACTTGCTGCAGCCTAAAAGTGAATTAATTTTACTGACCTCCAACAAAATCAATGTAAAATATTACAACAAAATCTTTCCTAAAAATCTGTTCAACTAACAAAAATAATCTATAACTCTACGAGGAATTTCAGTTACATCAAATTACCGATTAAAAGACTTAGGGCCGGTTCGTCCATCTCTCGTTGATCTTCTCGTTAGTAAACGAGAAGATGCCTTTAACGTCCAGTTAAATCGGCTCGTTAAGTGCATTGCGTTTGTCATTGCCAGATACACCTCTCGTTTGCTAACCTGGAGGAAACGAGAAGGTACGATATATTTCGACTAGGTTGGCAGTAGAAACAAATGAAAGTGCCGTCTGAATAAACAACTGTTTCCCTTATTTAACTATCAGAGAAGAGGTTAGCAGATAGTTGCAAATTGGCGTCATGGAAAACAAACGTAAAAGAAGCTCGAATTATATAAGAAGTTAGTGTGAGTGTGTTGTGTCCTTAATAGAGAATTATTAGTGTGTATTGGAATGTAAAAAAAAACGGACGCTGCGACATGGAACGAGAAGAAAAAAGCTACATGATCGCGTGTGGCAAATAAATTCAGTGGTTTCCACGGAAAATGTAGGACAGTAAAAATGCTTAGGGCTTAGTACGATAACATGCCAAGTGCGTAGTATCTTAGTGCAACCTTGCACATAGGCAAATGTGTACTGTACCTGTAGATCGGAGGAAGGAATCACATTTTAGGCCTCACACTAGGCGCAACAAACATAAGTAAATACTGGGTAAAATTTTACGACGCTTCTCGCCGGGATTCAGTGCTTATGTTGACAACAGATAAACAATGAAGTGTAGAATTGTGTTAATATTTTTACGAGCTACAGAGAAAATGTTATTGATGCTCGTTTTACTCGCAGCAAAATTAATACTGTACCTGCTCTATGGTTGAGATGTTCTTGTATATACCCTTGTCCGTTCAGAAAAAGATAACTTTCGTTTTAATTTAAGTTGTCACGAGAAAACATTACCATTGGTGCCAACATAACCATTGCAGCCCGGCGAGAAGCGTGGTACAATTTAACCAAATACTGAATGAATAAGCTTGCAGGCATAAATAATGTATTCTGTTTTCTATTATGACAGATAACTTACAAAATACGTAACTACCTGTTGGACTCTTGAGATGGTCGTGGAGTTTTTCATGTAGCGTTTCCAAGACGAAATAGCGTAACGAATTCTGCATCATCTCAGCATTCAAAATGATATGGGGGAACATAAATACGTCTAGGTCGCATTATAGGAGCAATGACCTCTAGATCGTCTAAAAGATTCACATCGTCTTCATTGTCAACCGAATCTCTTATTCCAACCATTTTCATCATACCGATTCTCACTGAACTAGTCGTTACCCATAAGTATGTATTTTCATATTGCAACAATAATTTTAAGGTTATGTTGCGTATCTGCAATATATCAAACTCATCTGCTAGCTACTGACATGGATGGAGAGAGAAATATGACGATAAAATATTTCAGTGAAGCTACTTTCCACACTAGTTTTTCATACATGTAGTGCTTCTGTTATTTTGTTGGATAAATCGTTCTTATCACGTGAATATATTGCGGTATTTTAGCGCTTTGGAATACTGCCATTTTCATACAGATTCTCATTTAACTGATCGTTAGCCGTGTAAGGAGCAGAATTTTAGTCGTTAACTTAACGGCCAGTTTGAGGTCCTTTAACGTGTGGTTAACTCATAACCAAACATTGACAAACGCAGTTTTCCGCTTACGACAAGTTAAAATCTTAACCGGAACTTAACGAGACATTGCCAAACCGGCCCTTGATGGTTACAAATATAATAGAGAACAGGTTTCAATTACGAAATGTGTAGTTCCTTTTAAATTTTATCGTGGTTCTCGGTGACGTCCTCTCCTAGATTTGGTAAACATATTGAACTTCCAGGTTTACATGTTAATAACACATTAAGCATGAGATACCTGAAACAGACTGATATTAGCAATTTTACCAGCAATTATGCCACCTCAGTACGTCGCAAAATGTCATTCAAGTTACAAGGGCAGCTAGCACACCGCACCTCTTGTTACGCTTATTAAAGGCACCAAAGGCCAGTGAAATAGCGCTAGGGATTAAAGCAGAGGATCCAAACTATCAATAACTGTTCGTAATACAAGCTAGTGGGACATGAGTTACGCACTGGCTCAACTAGACAGTAGTATCAGGTAGCACAGCGTAATACTAAATTTTCCCTCCTGGCAATGCCATGTAATGCAAGGAACCGTCTGTCCGTTACAGAACAAGTAACACCTCAAGAACGGGTTAGAGCAGTGTTTTTCAACCTTTTCGAGTATGCGACCTCTCTTGCAAGTAAATTTATTGAGGCGATCCCCTTGCAAGTAAAAATATTGTGGCGACTCCCGACCCCTCACGAACCGTAACAAAACCACGTTGTATAGAAGGAAACAAAATTAATCTTCTCTCTTTTGCTACAGTTTTCTCATAAATTGTTGGACTAAGTTTTTTGTGTGCGTTTTTCGGAATGGAACTCATTACCCAATTTTTACATGATTTCCGACAGGAAAATATATTTTGTTTAACGAGTGACTCGCATTTCAAGCAAGACAAATAGGCGAATCATGGTCAATAACAAAGGTCCCACTGAATATCTTCTTTTTTCCCAATTTTTCGGAATTACTTATTGTATCATGTTCATTTATCTATCGATTGGTTCCTGAAAACAGTTTTTAGGCTTAGTGTTTATTCATCATTAACACACTGTAACTTCGTAATTTTAACATTAAATAAATTTCTCTGGGGCATACGTTTTCTGTATAACTGGACCTCTAATTATTTTACGATGCAAGTACTATCAAAGTCATTTCATCCTTTTACACTTTCCAGACTTTGTCCGTCTTGCGGCTGTTTAGTATAAGTATTTATCTTTTCAATGACTACATCTACAGCCACATTTCGCAAGTCACCGGACGGTGTTTAGCGGAGAGTACTACGTGTAGCAGCCGGCCGCGGTGGCCGAGGGGACTGAGGCGCTCCAGTCACGGTCTGCACGGCCACTACGGTCGGGGGTTCGAATCCCCCCTCGGGCATGGATATTTGTGCTGTCTTTAGTGTTAGTTGGTTCATAATTAGTTTGTAAGTTTAGGGACTGATAACCCCGTAGTTAAGTCCCATAAGCTATACAAACATTTGAACATTTGAACTACGTGTAGCATTGTCATATCCGCCTATCGAGTCGCGTGTGGTTTGCGGGAAAAATGATTGCTTGTATGCCTCCCTGATATTACGCTTGTGGTTGCTTTGCGAAGCAATATTTTGATTGAGTCTTCATGAAACGTACATTCTGACTTAAGTGCGTACCGCACTACGGAACATCTCTCTTCCACCTTCTGCCATTGGAGTTTCGTAGTCATTTCTTTCAGGCATTTGAGCTTACTAAATGAGCCTATAAAGAAGCGTGATATTCCACTTTGTCTTCTATTGACCCCATACTTCTGAGCAACTATCAAGCGCTGGCAGAACGAGTGTTTTGTAACCTAATACCGTTGTTGACGGACTACTCTTCCTGAAGATTCTTCCAATGAATCCCAGTTTGCCATCTGCCTTACCCACGACAAATTTTATATGGTCGATCGACTTCGAATTTTACCTTACGTCAACTCCCCGATATATTATGGAAGTAACTGCTTCTAGTATTTATCCTGCTATTACGTATTTATATAATAAAGGACCTTTCTTTCTATTTAAACGCAGCACTTTAAACTTGTTTACGGTGAGGCTGAGTTGCTATTCCCTGCTTTATGTGTCAGCATGTACGCTGCAGATCCTACTGCATTTCCCTACCATATTCCAGTATTGCAATTCTTCGATAAACTACAGCATCATCACGTAAAGAATCATTCTATTTCCGATATTATCCACTAGGTCATTCATGAATATAGTGAAAAGCAATTGTTCTGTAACTCTCCCTTGGCATGTTCATGAGACCACGTTAACGTCTGAAGTCTTCTCTCCGTTCAGAATGGCATGCAGCTTTCTGTTAGCTAGTAACGCCTAAATCCAGTAACACAGTTGTTCTGATGGTCCCTATGCGCGTTAGAGCTCTTCTGGGTATTGAACCGCATCATCAATATATCAAATATTTCACCGACGTTTCGGCCACTATTGCAAGCGGCCATCTTCTGGGTGTTACATTTACTGCTGGATGAGGGAAAGCTGGTGTCTTAAATATTAAATGTTGCCACTTGTGATTGGTGGTTTCAGCTCTCTTTCATTGGTGTTTGCTTTATTTCTTCCTATTGGTGGAAAGGGAAGTCCCAGATTGGTGTTTACATTATCCCAGATAGCACTGATGTCCTTCCAGAAGGACACCAATGATGGCTTAATTTTTCATACTTGTAGTTACGAATTCGTGCATAGTGTCGTATTTCATTCCTTTGTATCCCCTGCGTCCATTTCAGATCAATTTTAGTTTATATTGTTAATAACAAAGTGATAGGATATGGCTCCATTGTTAGGTTGGTATTTCTTGAACATTCGTTAAATTTTGCCACATTTATATGCATATATTTCATCATAAATAGTGTTTTAATAATAATGATTCACCAGATAAAAATTCTGAAACATTCATTTTGACGTCCTTCCAGAAAGATGGGCAATATTCCAAAACTAATGGTGTGTTTGTGAAAAAAAATCACTTATAACGTTTTTGTGTAGTTATCTGAAGGTAATTTATACCTTTTGAAATAAATTTAAAACCAAAAATAATTCCGCTCTATCTGGGTTAAGGATAGCCGAGCACGAGCCGAGCCGAACACGAGAGGTACATTCGGCTGGGACAGCTTACGAAGTAGGCAGTAGATGAACACCAGGAAGAGTGCAGCAAACAGATAGGTTTCCAGGAAATCACTGTACTAGCAAAACAACCCTTCACTTTGAAGAGGAAAATAGAAATATGAAATATGAACAGAGAAGACGGGTATAGACTTCCGGCGTCTTGGCTGCCAGCAGTAGCAGCGCTTCGCGACGACACCGCGCGCAGTGCAGTCCATAGGGGCCCACATAGCCCGGAGACAACAGCGGCCGCGCGTACACAGGGCAAATAGGACGCTCTAGCCGGCGTTAGGCATCACTGCAACGTCACTGCTACCACCGCTCCTCATTCGCCAGTTTCAACCAATGAAAAACATTAATGCAAACACCAATCAAGGACTTTACACTAAAAGGAAGAAATAAATCAAACACCAATGAAAGAGAGCTGAAACCACCAATCAAAACTCGCAACATTTAATATTTAAGACACCAGCTTTCCCTCATCCAGCAGTAAACGTAACACCCAGAAGATGGCCGCTTGCAATAGTGGCCGAAACGTCGGTGAAACATTTGATATATTGACGATGCGGTCCAATACCCAGACTAGTTTTATCAACAATGACAACGTCCGCGGAAGCCTTCTACATCTACATCTACGTGGGATACTCTGCAAATCAAATTTAAGTGCCTGGCAGAGGGTTCATCGAACCACAATTATACTATTTATCTCCCATTCCATTCTCGAATAGCGCGCGGGAAGAAACAATACCTGAATCTCTCTGTTCGAGCTCTGATTTCTCGTATTTTATTCTGATGATCATTTCTACGTATGTAAGTGGGAGTCAACAATATATTTTCGCACTCAGAGGAGAATGATGGCGATTGGAATTTCGCAAGTAGCCCATGCCGCAGCGATAAGCGCCGTTGTTGTAATGATTCCCATCCCAGATCCTGTATCATTTCCGTAACGCTGTCTCCCCTGTATCGTGACGAAACGAGCTGCCCTTCTTTGGACTCTTTCGGTGTCCTCCGTCAAACCCACCTGATAAGGATCCCACACTGGGCTGCAATACTCCAAAAATGAACGGACAAGCGTAGTGTATGCAGTTTCTTTTGTAGTTATGTTGCATGTTTTAAGGGTTCTGCCAATAAAACGCAGTCTCTGGTTCGCCTTTCCCACGATATTATCTACGTGTTCTTTCCAATTTAAATCTGAAGTAATAGTAATTCCTAGGTATTTTGTGGAGTTTACGGCCTTCACATTTGATTGATTTATCTTGTAAACAAAGTTTAAAGGATTTCTTTTCGTACTCATGTGGACGACTTCACACTTCTCATTATTTAGAGTCAATTGCCAATTTTTACACCATACTGATATCTTATTCAGATCATTCTGCAGTTGGTTTTGATCTTCAGATGATTTTACTAGACGGTAAATGACGGCGTCATCTGCTAACAACCTAAGAGTTCTACTAAGACTTTCCCCTAAATCGTTTATGTAAATAAGGAACAGCAGAGGACCAATAACATTACTCTGTGTAACACCCGATATCACCTCTGTTTTATTCGATGCCTTACCATTGATTACTACGAACTATGGCCTCTCTGACAAGAAATTCCCCATCGAATCGCAAATTTGGGGCGATATACCATAACCACGCAATTTGATTAAAAGCCGTTTGTGAGGTACGGTGTCAAAAGCTTTCTGGAAATCAAGAAATATGGAATCGATTTGCGAACCTTTGTCGATAGCACCCATCACTTCGTGTGAATAAAGAGCTAGTTGAGTTTCGCATGAACGATATTTTCTAAATCCGTGTTGACCTTGGGTCAATAGATCGCTCTGTTCGAGATAATTCATAATATTTGCATACAGGATATGTTCCAAAACCCTGCTGCAAATTGACGTCAGTGAAATAGGCCTGTAGATTACATATGTCCTTCGTTTACATATGCTCGTACTTTGTTCATCAGGCGGCGGTGTGGAACGTTATTGAACATCCTAGCGGAAGTCAATAAAGAGGGCACCTACCCGCGACCCTGTCTGTACTGATCTCTGAATCTCGTCGATAAATAGCAGGAGCCGTGTTACTCACGATCGCTGTTTTCGAAAACCATTTTGATTCCTACAATGGAGATTTTCCGCGTCCAGAAATGACATAACATTCGAACGTAAAGTGTCTTCTAAAATTCTGCAACTGACCGATTTCAGAGTTATAGGCCTATACTTTTGCGCATCAGCTCGACGACCTGTCTTGTAAACGGGAATGACCTGACCTTTTTTTTCCAACGCTTAGAAACACTTCCCTCCTCCAGCGTGTGTGCCGCTCGTAGAAGTAGTCTAGTTTCCCGTTGCAGAGTCTGCTATATAAGAGGTCCTATGAAATTCGCCACTCATTGAAATCTGCCGTTCTGGGCAACCCTCTTCGTCTGCTCAGAGTTAAAGACATCTCTGAATACAACCTGTAGTCTTATACAGAGCGGAGACCACGAATGTGATCGAAAGAAAGCTGCTGGTTTATAAAAATGTTGTTATGAGTCTAATTTTTCTACTAGTGAAGAAGACTGGAGAAAAATTAATAAACCGCTAGTTGCTAGAGATGCATAGATCGCTGGACATTGTAGCAGGCATTAAATATCACTTAGCGACGCGGCACGGACGTTTAAGGCGTCGAGAAGGTCAGATCACCAGTTATGTGGTGGAAGAAGGGATTACAGGTAAAAGATCGGGGTGAACACTTCGGCTGAGTTAGACTGATGGGCTCTGAGAGTATGTGGGTACAACAGGACTAGCTGGAGAGGAGCACAGGAACATCGATCGAAGAAAGCCAACGGTGGACTGCAATTTGAGTGAATGTAGTTTTACGGGTCCATTTAAACTGTGTGGATCCTTATCATGACCGTGATTCGAGTACATAGCTCCAAACCCATGTAAATACTTAGGTTATTGAAGTAGATACGTCGATAAGAAAACGCTGTCGGTTTTCTAGGTCTTCTTGCTCAAAAAATAAATAAGTAAATAAATAAAAAATAAAATAAATAAAAAATTAGATAAATAAAAATGAAATAAATAAAAAATTAAAAACCCTAGTACTTCTTTCCGTGGATGGGACTCGGACTCCATCGTACGTTCTGTCATATGAGAGATTCAGATGAAAAAAATTCAACACTATGAAATAAGGATAAGGTTCGTCATGATTATCGTACAACTTTTGCACTTTTATTGACTTAAAGAGTGTTCACAAAAATAGTGTTCTACCTTGTCGCAACATGACTTGAATAAAAGAGACAGTATTCAACTCTTTTATAAAAAATGTTGAAATGTATGTAGAGCTTATGGGATTTAACTACGGGGTCATCAGTCCCAAAACTTACCTAACTTATGCTAAAGACGGTACAAAAATCCATGCCCGAGGGTGGATTCAAACCTCCGACGGGGAACCGCCTCACGCATCGTAGCATAGCGCCTCAATGCTCTCGGCAGCTCCGCCGCGACAACTTTTTTATAATATTCGTGGCGCGTTGTGCTGGGTAACACGAGACATGTTGAGGTCGTCCGTCAGCAATTTGTTGCCGCTGCCGCGAGAGCATTTTCATATCGCTATCGGTTAGCACGCACTAATGTTCCAACTTCCTGGATCTTGCGTTGGAACTATTTGTAACCGACCAAACGGACATGATATTCCAAAACGTCGGTTGCCACATAAACACAACACTGCTACTCAATGCGTCCTCGCCGTACACCTGCTGCATAATTTCAAACGGTTCGATGGCGGTTTTGCCTAATTTCGACAGAACTTGATGTCTGCATTTTGCTCTACGACACGTCAAGGTTCGACTGGCGCATTCAGCTCACCGTCAGGACAACGATGGTACGTCTGCTTCCAGAGCATGCAGTCAACTGTCTCTTGCAGGGACTAAACGACGCCACTTGTGCGCTATAGTGCGCCACAGGGCTGTCACGCGGTCTGAGGACATTGACTGTACCACGTATAACGATAACAAAGATACATAAGGTTCAGTCTTCTATGGCGGTTTGTGTGATCTTATTCTCAGGTGCCGACAGCAAGTGTCCGCGACGCTCCAGCAACACCGCCGAACCCATCACCTGTCCTGCACAATATATGTACTCAAACTGAATAAAACCCCAAAGAAAAGTTCGAAACGATAATCGTAGATCATCGGACCGCAGCTTAACCTGTTAAACTACATAACCGACGTAGTACACGTTTATTTTTCCCATTCACTATAGTACTACTCTTACCTGCAGTTTGGCCGCGGTGAAGTAGCCGAGCGGTCTAAAGCGTCTCGCTGCGGAGCGCGCGGTTGCTCGCCGTGGAGGTTCGAGTCCTCCCTGGGGCATGGATGTGTGTGTTGTCCTTAGGTTAGTTTACTTTAAGTAGTTTGTAAGCTACGGACTGATGACCACGCAGTTTGGTCCAATAGAATTACAAACTTAAAAAAATGAAATTATTGTATCTTCTTGCGTAACAAAGATGTGCCCCCAGTCTACGGTTGGCACATATCGCAATTCTTAGCCACAAAACTTGTGTCTTCAGAAGTGTTTCCCAGTCAAGCCAGCACCAAGGGGAGACGGGGTGCGTGCCTTCCTTCCCCCCTCCCCCCCTAAATGTTTGGACTTCAGATACAATGAAATTTTTCTATTTTTTGTATGACTTAACACTAATAATAATAATAGTATTCCTTAATAGTAGTAACAATTAATAATAATAATTGTGACTGAAGGTCAAGTGCAGAAGTGTAAAGTTAATAATCAGCAGAGGAAGATTCACATAACTACGAGGGCTGGCACAAAAGTCATGGTAATTATTTTTTTCCTTGCCGATACCAGTCCGTTTGGAAAAGTCACATATACAGATGACACGACAAGGTGTTAACTGCATGTGTGGACAATGAATAGTACGGAAATATCGTAACATACTAATTGATTACGGTAGTATACTTGGCAATATGACACTTTGGCAATGGGAGGAACTGGAGCACCCACCATACTATCCCAACATTTCTCCCTGTGGCTTTGATCTCATTCCAAAGATTAAGTTATATGTAGTACGCTGTTTGCAACACGAGATAACATTGCTAATGCCGTGCGCAAACAGGTGACCCTATTCAGACCCTGCACGGCAAATTTTAAGGCAGATGGTCTTCAGCACCTCCCACATCGTTGTCAGCGTGTAGTGACAGTAGCAGGAGACTACGTTCAGGGTCTGTAGGTCCAGGTTTGTCATGTCAACTGTGTGTGTACTGTGCTGTCATTTATTTGCACTGTGTAGGCCATATTGCCCTGATTACTACCGTAAAAATTGGTGTTACGATATTTCAGTGTTATTCATTGTGCACACATGCGGCTAACACCCGGTGCTTTCGTCTGTATACGTCACATTTTGCAACCGGACTGGTATCTGCAAAGACAAAATGAATAAATAAATAAAATAAAATAAATAGTTGCCATGACTTTTGCCCCAACCCTAGTATTATAATGCTTCAACTCTTGTAAAGCATAGTTGATGGTGAACAATTTCATAACATTTCTAAATCTGTATTTCAATGCAGATTTCCATAAAGATCTAATTGGCTTAGTCTCGGTGACATGTTTAACCATCGAAGGGAACCAAGATCATTGCAGTTTGGTCCCATAGCTTTACATTTGATCATTTAAATTTTGTTCGTAAACTTGTGATAGTCAGTGGATCACTTTCACGTATAATAAAATTCATCGACTACTTTTAGCACAATTGGTTACAACTACAAGCGCCATATGAGGGAGGGGTGTCACCGAGAATGAGGTGGGCGAAATGAGAGGAATCCGAGTTTGATCACTGGTAATATTTGACTTTACGTTTTTGCTAAAGGAAAATCTTCATATGTTAACATGCAACCTGTCAAGCTGTTGAAAGAATAATAACTGTTGATTCTAGTATTCCTTAAGCCGGACAGTTCTGACGAATACCGCGGTTGTCATTCTCCATCTGATCCAGAGACAATACAAATTCCCATTTTTCTCCTACAACCGTAGAGTAAGTGTGGCTTATGGTTCGAGATAGACAGGTCGCATTCGGTGACAGCCCTCGGTCATTGCAATATCTTTACTAATCTGTTTGCTCTAAGCTATAGGTATTTGTTGTCATACATTATAAAACTGTAACATGCTTGTTTGCTGTTAAATTTGTGACTAGACGTTATGAATCCCCACACACTTTTCGAGGATCATTTTTCAGACGATATTGCAGCAATGCTGTTATATTTCATAACATGATGTGAAGGATAGGGAACTTTGTGAAAGTTGGAAACTAACTTGCAACATAGAAGTAAAACCTTTATGAAAGATTTGGAAAAATATTCAGTAATTTTCCGGAAAAGACACAAATAAAATCAATTCACAAGCGGTTTGGTATTATTGTAATGTTCGAATCATATTTTTTACGATTCTGTTTTGTGTTGTTAGGTTCCAGTTTTTACTGTTCTATTTTGTGAGTAATTCTTATATTTCTAGTGCATATTTCTTTGTATTAGTGCAGGCTTATATTTCCTGCATACATTCGTGCATATTTTACGGCACACATTTAACGATGGATAAAATAACTAGCAACACTAATAACACCTTCGTTTCCAGATTAGAAAAAATTAAAATGGCGAAAGAACGTATTATCGGACCTACGCTACGTAATGTTTTTAAACTCAATGGAATGCAATGTGTGTGTGTGTGTGTGTGTGTGTGTGTGTGTATGTGTGTGTGGGCCTGGTCCCAGTAGCTGCAGCGGATGTACTGGTTGCTGGCTCGTGCAGAATCTGTGTAGCAACTTATTTAAAAGGCTGTGGACAGTTGTGAAACATTATGCGGTTGGTGAAACTTTCGCAGTGTTTTTCTGTTATCTTGTTAATGATTAGTTAATTGAATGTTAGAGCTGACGTCACACAGCAAGAGTACATTGCCGTTACAAACATTCCAGAATTAATTGGCACAGAAACGGCTGCAGAGCTGTATCGGACATGCAGTTATTATTAGTGCACAGAAACCGTTGTGCAAAGGTTGTGACGTCAGAAGTCTCGGAACACGGATGACAGCGAAATAGAGCCGTCCATGAAATTGTGTTATCAGAGGTTACATATAATAGTCTACTGAGAAAGAATATCTGGTCGCACTTTATAACGGTGTGTCAAATGCTGCAACTCAGTCCACCCTTTACGTCGGCGACGTACTAAAGCAACTGTAGACTGATCTTCCATGGATAGCTGCGCTTCAACGATCAAACGCCTGCATCTCAAAGGAATGAAGTGCAATGTCAGGAGTTGCTGCATGAAACACGATTTGTAATATGTTGACGTAGTGTGACAAAGTATCTACTGATTACAATGGCTTGATATGCAAAAGCGATAAGTATTTGGTCACATTGTTAATGGTGGCTTACATTTAGATATGAGTCCACAATAGAAGGCTTTCGTACAAGAATTCGATGGGTTGCTCAGGCGACGAAGACGGAAAGGAAGTTATCTAAACTAACAAGTAAAATTGAGTGTACCACTATAAAAATACTGAAGTGCTCAAGCAGGATCGCATTTTGCCAGTAGGTAATAAGGTGTAGCTTATCCGTGGCAATATAGTACATGGACAGGTTACTAATGTATATTTGGCCGCGAGTTGCTGGGTAAAATACTAAAGGATGAGATCACCCGTCGATTTTCTCCAATAACAACCAGTGTTTGAAGAAGAACGTGCATCAGGGGTAAGAAATCTGCTTGTCGTGGAGACTTCACCATTCATACAGGGTTTCCAAGAGAAGGAACATATTTCAAACAATTATATCTTTCACACTACAAGACATACAACCATAATTCAACGTTGGTGGACAGATAACACTGCAAAGTTTGTCTACTGTGCAATATCTGTAAACAGAACTTACGGACCTCTCTGCTTCTTGCACAAATATTTGACAGGATTAACCTATCAAGATATGTTATTTTAACAACCTAAAAAAGTTTCAGCTGACTTATAATGAATTATGGTGGCCGCCTCATATTTTGACGTTATCTGAATAACACCATTCCAGAACACTTCACTTTATCTCCATTGGCTTCCCGGATCCACGGACCCCTCACCTAGTAATTTTTTATATGTGGGACACGTAAAAGACCGCGTTTTTATCATTCCTCTTGCCTGACACTCTTGAAAGTCTGCGACACTGAACTATTGAGACTGCGAGCTCGACGACGAGAAGCCGTCTGCATCATTTGTGGCAAGAGGCGAACCACAGTTTCGATATTTAACCTGTTACACATGATGAATTATGTTCCTATGTTCTACAGTAGGAAAGTAATAATTTCTATATCTATTTCTTTGTTTTTCTAATGTCCCTATTTAATATGAAATGTTCCTCGCTCATCTGATAAGCAGCCCTTCGAATAGCAGCGATAAGGAACGATAGTACTAGTTAAAAAACGAACCATCAACAGACGGTCCCGACAAGACAGAAGCCTTTCAGTTTTCCCAAATCACCAAATTAAGAATTAAAAACTCACTACTCCAGCAATTTAATGAATTTATTGAACTTTAAATGAAAGGAAAATGATGAATTATCAACTTTTGGCAAACTACGTGAATTGTAATCTCCCAATGGCTACAACGTGTAAAGCATGCGCCACAATATACCAGCTCTCCGCGCTTCACAAGAAGAGAAATGAAAAGCATCGCCTTTTCTTCTCGTCCAACAAAGAAAGAAATGAAATTGGCCAGCTCAATTCGAAAATTAAACCGAATCCTCAATAATGATATCGACATGTCAGCACCATTATGACTTAACTAGCTGCAACTACCCGGCTTTGCCCGGGTTTAAAATAAGGTTTTCTGTAGAAGCGTACAAAACACCAAATTTCACGTTATTCGGTTGTCTGGATCTTGAGTTATAAGGGAACAGACAAACAGACAACACGTGCTTCTTATATGTATACAGATTGCAATCGAAGTATGTAAGTGAAGTACTCTTCCCCATGCACCGAACGAATTTTTAAGTAGACAGTAATCTTCATCTTGTTTTCAAGGTCAAGTGTACAAAATTTCGTAACGATCGGAGAAAAACTGCGGATTTTGGCGAAATTAATAAGTACCCTCCACCATGAATTGAACGAAATTTTATGTAGACAGTGCCCTTCCTCATGTTTTGAAGGTCAATTGTGCAAAATTTCATCAAGATCAGTGCGAAGATATAGATTTACACGGACATACTGAAAACGCACCTTCACTTTTTCTTAAATTTTCCGGTTGGGTTTCCAAAAAATGGAACGAAACCTGTTTAAGAACATTCCTCATGTAATTTTGTGTACGTGTATCAAATTTCACGTTATTTGGTTGTCTGGATCTTGAGTTATAAGAGGACAGACAGACAGACAACAAATGCGTCTTGTAAGTATAGAGATAATCTTGTATTTCAGCCATATGTATAAAATATTATGTGAGAATATTAGTTAATATAATTATTATTTAATAGAATAGACGGTAGCTGCTCCATACTTGTGATTCTGTTTTACGTTCGAAACTAAAAGTTTCAGTATTCGATAGGCAGTACACTGAAACGACCGACTGTTCACTGTCATTATGTAATCAACATATTTGTTAACTTGTGCTTCTAAATTTCGAGAAATATAGATTTAAAAATACAACTATAAATGTCCTATATTCCATACTTTTGCATGATACGGAAGTAGCCCCATTACAGAACTGTTAAGCGTCAAAATCGTACTTTCATCTTTTCTAGCATTCCTCTTTATAACGCTTTCTTTATGTAACAAGTGTCAAAGCTACATACTGCTTTCAAAGGATTATTTTTCCTTTTGAGAAACCCTCTACATTCACAGAGCTTGAAGTGCGGTACCTGAAATTCAAATAAAACAGAGAAAACCACCCAGCACTTTATTTTCTGTGCAGGAAGTGTCTGGTGTTGCCGCAAGTAAGACGTTTTAATTACACCGCTGTCTTCTGTAGCGCTCTGATTCAGAGCTAACTAGTTCTTTTCATCAAAAGGAGGGAATTTCATCTTTGCCACTATACATCGCTACATACTCCTCGTTCTTTAATTTGTAATATTCATAATATGATATTTTCCTTATAATACCAGTTTGGTATATCACTTTCCACTACAGTACATTCATCATATACAATGAGCCAAATACGATCCGCTCCTCCACAAATAATTCAAGTAATACATACGTCGTCAAAATATAGGATCTGCATGGCAACTCAAAGATGTAAAATTGGAATGAACGGCATATGGCGTATTTTCCAAAGTTATTATGTTTATATTTTCTCTATATCACCGATATGTAGTGAGCATTAAAATGCAGTCACGATTGTTGTAACACTTTAACGCTATTATTTCAATGAACAACTGTAATATAAGTTTTAGTATATGTCCTGTTTCTTTTTTCAAATAACAGTATTTACTTCACTTGTGATGTAGTCTCTGAACGTACAACACATGCGCTGCAAAAAACTTTTTCTGAGATCAAATTCAAATGTTTGTAAATCTAAGTCCCTAAACTTACAACCTACTGACACTAACTTAAAGTAAATTATGCTAAGAACGACACGAAAAACCATGCCCGACGGAGGACTAGAACTGCCTACGACGAACGGCCGCGCGCACCTCACCTGGGCGTCTGAGTGCGAGCGGCTATTCTGTCGCGTTTTCTAGCTGGGAAGAATTGTTGGAACGTGAAACGTGTTCATGTAGAGCATACCTAGCAAAAATAGTGTATTCAATTTAAAACATGTTACAAATGAAAAATATCTTATCAAAGCTGTGTTAAATGTCAATAATAAGTATGTTAAAGCAAACTACGAAGAGATCTTTTCAAAAACAAGTTATAAATAAAAATCTTTTAAAATGAAAGCTGTTGGCAGATAATCCTAATGTTCCGTTTTGGTGCAGAAAAAATTTTTAAGCCTTTCAAGAAAATCACATATAAGGCAATTATCTAGTGTTATGTGACGAACTAATCTGTTTCGGTGTAAAAGACTGACATTGTATAGTTCAACCTTCTACATGTAATGGAACTCGTTGCAGAATTTCACAAACCATAAATCTCTATTGCTGATGAATTAAAAAGAACTTCAACTACCTTACATAGCCATTGTTACTCTGAAAATCACACTTAAATGTCTGGAAGACACCTCCATGCTATTTACGTAACATTCCAATCTTGAGTAGCACCCAGGATGCAACTATGCCTAAACATCTTCTGATCTCTCTTATTTCGTTTTGATCATTATGTAGGCGTTTGTCAACAACATATTTTCGCTTTCGGGTGTTGAAAAGTCGGATATCGAAGTTTCGTCGCCGCAACGATAAACGCGTTCGGGCCAATAATTCCCACTCTACGTCCTATATGATTTCCATTCCAACTAGTGCATCATTTCCGTGGCACTCTCAGCTCTGTATCGTTATACGAGGGCAAGTGAATTATTTATCCGCAATTTATATATATTGGGTAGTACTCTCATTTTACGTTGATGACTTTGTTTATTTGTTGTTATATCTTTTCAATTTTCAAGCTCCTAGGTGAGTTTCGTTGTAGCTGCTGTAGTGTTAATCATGGCTGCTCTGCTGTCTATTTGCACCAAAGAAGAGCAACGTTCAGTGATCCATCTTTTGTGTTCAGAAAGCGTATCAGGGGTCGATATTTATCGAAGACAGTACGGGAACAGTGTTTTACCACAACGTAGTATATACGGATCGAAAAATTTAGAAATGGTCACACAAGTGTTACGCACGTTGAAGGCGTCGGTCGACCGTTTACTGCCGCAAATGACGAAACCATTGACCGTTCACGTGAAATGATTCTCTTAGACAGACGATTATTGACGGAGTGAGCCATCGTCTGCAAATTAGTCACGTTTCTGCCTACTAAATCATCCACAAAAGACTTGGGTTTTATAAAGTATGTGCAAGATGGGTCCCAAAACAACTCACACAGTTGTATAAACAAACGCGCTTGGACATCTGCAAAAAAAAAAAAAAAAAAAAAAAAAAAAAAAAAAAAAAAAAAAAAAAAAAAAAAAAAAACAAACATTTGGATCTCTATGGTAACGATGGGGACAACTTCTTAGACAGGGTTGTTACTGGTGACGAAACATAGATTCACCATTACGGGCCGGACTTTTAACGGCAGAGTATAGAATGGAAACATCCAAATTCGTCGTGCAAGAAATGTTCGAGACCCAGTCGTCCACAGGAAAGGTGATGGTTATGGTACTTTGGGACGTACACTACGTCCAGTAATGGAACATTCTGGGAAAAGGGGCACAAAGATAAACAGTGTACGATACAGTGAGGTGGTTACTGCCTGGCTAAAGCCTGTAATTCGAAGCAAAGGCCGAGGATTGTTGTCAAAAGATGTGTTCTTTCGGGACAATGCCAGTTCGCATACTGCTGTCATGAAACTCACTTTCAAGTATTGGATCATCCTCCGTATAGTCCCGATCTTGCTCCTTCTGACTATAACTTGTTTGGTCCACTCAAACAGGCATTAAGTTGCCGTCGATTTACCTCGGACGAAGCAGAGAAAGAAACTGCATTTCTGGTTCGCAGCTCAGCCAAAAACCTGAGTGCATCAGGAAGCTTGTACAGCGATGGACTAAGTGGGTTGAAACACTATGTCGAAAAATGTTCTTGTACGTTTCCTATCTGATTTCAACTACAATTTTATCTACTTTCCGGATAATAATTGACTTAACCTCGTAGTACAAAACGAGCTGCACTTCCTTATAGTCTTTCGATGTCACCCGTCACTCCCACCTGAGATATCTCTCACAGCGCGCAGCAGTATGCCAAAAGATGCTGGATAAGCGCTGTGTTCCGCACGGAAGTAGCCGAGCGGTCTGGAGCACCGCGTTGTAGATCGCAAGGCCTCCCGCATCAGAGGTTCGAAGCCTCCCTAGGACATGGATGTGTGTGTTGTTCTTAGGTTTGTATAACCTAGTTTAAGTAGTTTGTAAGCTACGGACTAATAACCACGCAGTTGAGTCCCATAGATTTACGAACATTTAAATCATTTTTAAGCGCTGTGTAGGCAGTCTCTTTACTAGTTCTGTTGCATCTTCCAACGGTTCAACAAGTAGAACGGAATCTTTGGTTCGCCCCAAACAAAATTTTCTATGTATTAGTTCAAATTCACGTCTGTCGTATGAGTAATTCCCAGGAATGTAGTTAATTTATTGTCTTCAGATTTGATTGATATATCTTGTAAACGAAGTTTTGGTACTTTCTATTTTTGGGTGTCAGTTGTAAAGTTTCGTATCATACATAAATCTTATCTAAATCGTTCTGCAGTTGATTATACTATTCACATTTTACCAGACGATAAATGACAGCATCATCTGCAAACAACCTAAGAGCGCCGGCCGCGGTGGCCGAGGGGACTGAGGCGCTCCAGTCACGGTCTGCACGGCCACTACGGTCGGGGGTTCGAATCCCCCCTCGGGCATGGATCTTTGTGCCGTCCTTAGTCTTAGCTAGTTCATAAGTAGTTTGTAAGCTTAGGGACTGATGACCCCGTAGTTAAATCCTATAAGTTCTACAAACATTTGAACATTTTGAACCTAAGAGCACTGTCCAGATTTTCTCCAAGACGATTTATATAGGTAAGCAACTGCAGAGGTTACCCCCTCCCCACAAGTGTCACTGTCCTCCTTCATGGATTCGACAAGTTTAAGTACAGTTTACTGAAGGACTACCTCAAAGTCACCGCCATACAGCTATAATTTTAGAGCTAGTGTGTCTAACTTGAACATGCACAGCGTGAAACTGCAAAAGTAGTTTTATATTATATTTTGACTTCTATTTGTCTTTTCACCTGTCATATGGTCCTATGCTGTTTGCACTTTCTTTGTATTATATGTCACTCGTACTTTTAAATATGTATTATTTTATGTCTTCTACATGTGATTTTCTACTTCTATTCTAAGGCTGTATGATGTGAGATACTTATTAATATTGTGCTATACATAGTAAGAATCTCAATTCTATTGTAATGTTGTCACTGTAATAACCGCTGGCTGTATGGTCACTGTAACCAAAAGCCATAATAAAAAAAAAGAATTAAAAACAAACTGCAGAGGTTCTGTAATATTACCCGAAGCATAGCGATGTGATAACCTCTGGTTTAGTCGATGCTTTACAATAAATTGCTACGAACTGTGTATTGTGTCCACTATTTCAATCCAATCACAAATTTGAGGCCGCGGAGGAATAGCCGAGCGGTGTAAAGCGTCTCGCTGCGGAGCGCGCGTTTGCTCGCAGTGGAGGTTTGAGTCCTCCCTGGGGCATGGGTGTGTGTGTTGTCCTTAGGTTAGTTTACCTAGGTTTAAGTAATTTGTAAGCTACAGACTGATGACCACGCAGTTTTGTCCGATAGAATTACAAACAATTGAACAATTTGAGACGATATTCCACAACCACGCAATTTGATTAAAAGCCGTTTTTACTACAGTACAAAATAATTGAACGTCTACAAGTAATAAATATGAAACTTCCTGGCAGATTAAAAATGTATGCCCGACCAGGATTCCAACCTGAGGCCTTTGCTTTCTCGAGCTAGCGCTCTACTGACTGAAATATCCTCGCACGCTTCAAGAACCGAGGTTGCAGCTTTACAACAGTGATTAACTTGTAGTACTTACAAACGCTTTGGAAAACACAACGTCATAATTGAAACAAAAACAACAGAAAAATTTAGGAATTCTAATTGGAGATCTTAAGTGCGCGTTTCTCCCTGAATCCAAAATCTGTTACTATTTCGAAATAACGACAAGAAAACGTGTTCCCTATGTATACTAACCACCTTTTCCAACGATCTACTAATGGAATAGGTTCACAGATTTGTGAATGGCTGGAAGACTTCCTAAGTAATAGAACGCAGTACGTTGTTCTCGACGGCGAGTGTTAATCAGAGACGAGTGTATCGTCAGGCGTGCCCCAGGGGAGTGTGATAGGACCGCTATTATTTTCTATCTATATAATGATCTGATGGACAGAGTAAGTTGTAATTTGCGGCTGTTTGCTGACGATGCTGTGGTGTATGGGAGGGTGTCGTCTGTAACTGACTGTAATAGCATACAGGATGACTTAGACAAAATTTCTAGTTGGTGCGAAGATTGGCAGCTAGCTCTCAATGTAGAAAAATGTAAGGTGATGCGCATGAGTAGAAAAAACAATCCCATAATGTTCGAATACAGCATTAGTAGTGAGCTTCTTGATGCTGTCGCATCGTTCAAATATCTAGGAGTATCATTGCAGAGCGATATGAAATGGAACGAGCATGTAAGGACAGTTGTGAGTAAGGCGGACAGCCGACTTCGGTTTATTGGGAGAATTTTGGGAAGATGTACTTCGCCTGTAAAGGATACCGCGTATAAAACGCTTGTACGACCACGTCTTGAGTATTGCTCAAGTGTTTGGGACCCGCAGCATATCACTTTAAAGGAAGACATAGAGGCGGTTCAAAGACGAGCAGCTAGATTTGTTCAAATGTTTGAATAGTCTATGGGACTTAACTACGGGGTTATCAGTCCCTAAACTTACAAACTACTTATGAACTACTTACGAACTAGGACGGCACAAATATCCATGCCCGAGGGGGGATTCGAACCCCCGACCGTAGTGGCCGTGCGGACCGTGACTGCAGCGCCTTAGTCCCCTCGGCCACCGCGGCCGGCAGCTAGATTTGTTACTGGTAGGTCCGACCAATGCGCGAGTGTCACGGAAATGCTCCGGAAACTCAATTGGGGATCGCTGGAAGAAAGACGACGTTCTTTTCGTGAATTTCTGTTAAGTAAACTTAGAGGGGCGGAATTTGAAGCTGAGTGTAGTACGATCTTGCTGCCGCCTACTTACATTTCGCGTAAAGATCACAAAGACAAGATAAGAGAAATTAGGGCTCGTAGGGAGGCATATAGGCATTCTTTTTTTCCTCGTTCAATTTGGGAGTGGAAGAGGAAAGGAAATGCCTAGTGGTGGTACAGTGTACCCTCCGCCAGCACCTTACGGTGAATTGCGGAGTATGTATGAAGATGTAGATGTAGATGTAATACACAATATCAAAGGTCTGATTTCTCTTCTTTGCTCCACGTTGGGCACGGTTAATTCGGTTCGACTTGAAGATTATGTTTCTGGAGTGGATTACTATTATCAGATTTCACGAGGGTTTCAAAATGATCGATCAGTTAAGGAAAGGAGCTCAGAGTAAAGACGTGTACTTGACAATATGTCGTATTTCCTGATACAGGTACATTGGAAACCATCAGATCGAACGGTATTACACATATGATATTGGGTGACATCATAAACGATGTACGGCACCTGTATGAAAAGGTTGTTTAGTATTTGCACCATTGGCCTCCATGCGTAAACGCCACATACCCGAACACGATTTCGGACAGTTTCTGTTGATATTGCACGTCCTGTTGCTGCCTGGAAGTGCGTTGCAGCTGAGTTGCATTCAGCCTTCTGTCTCGACGGGCCGTTAACCGGAGGTAACGGTCATCTCTTGCTGATGTTACCGCTGTATGACCTTGGCACTAATTTCCTTTAACTCTTCCTGCTGCCTGAAATCGCGACCAGCTCCTGGAAACTTATCGCTCTACTTGTCACAGATTCGTGTGGATTTATTGTTCCATTACACTACCTGCTCACTACACTATCTGAACCTAAAACCTAAGTGCTTGTGTAATTTGTTTGGTACTTTGTAAATGAAAATTTTCCATTTGTACTTCTATAAGATAACAACTTCTGGAGTTCTCAAGTGTCCTCTAGGCCAAAAAAAAAAAAAAAAAAAAAAAAAAAAAAAAAAAAAAAAAAAAAAAAAAAAAAAAATCAAATAAAATTAAATCATGGATTATTGAGAAACATGATCAGTGTATCAGGTGTTTAAACCTATCTAATTTTCTATGATTTACAAATCTTTGGCAGATCTGCTCATAAAAGTCACCCTAATCCCGCAATTTCGGGGATGGGAGGCCATAAAATTTCATTCTAATCCCAAATACGTTCGATCGGTTGGAGTGGAGCCGTATCACGTCGGGAAGTCAGTACATAAATTGCAACTCGCCTATTCGTTCTTCGAACCACTTCATCACACTCCTGGCCTCTATACGTGGCACATTATCTCGTTTTAAAGTTCCACCGCCGTTGAGAAACAAGGTCGTCATGAAGGGGTGTACGTGGTCTCAGCAGCTTTCCGCACGACCTCCATCGTACCACCGTTGCTCGCGTGAATTGTCTCCCTTCCGCAGTACAGGTGGAGCCGTAATTTCAATCGTGTGGCCTTTTTATAAAGTCTAATCATCCAGATAAATCCGACTGTGACATCCTTTTTGTATTTCATTTTGGATGACCAGCAGGTACTAGTCTCATAACCAGTAATAATTTCGTATGCCAAAGTGGCCTAGTGCACGTCGTTCGGCTTCACATCATTTCGGCGACCTACAACTCTGAAAACGCAGTGAAATATATGAGATAAATAAACTTAATTTATATAGTATCCGAATATGTGTGAATATAGGTCTCTCTCTCTCTCTCTCTCTCTCTCTCTCTCTCTGTGTGTGTGTGTGTGTGTGTGTGTGTGTGTGTGTGTGAGTGTGTCTTGTTTATACGAGGGACGTTTGAAGAGTCCGTGCAAAACTAAAAACTACTAACGTGGCTGGAGAAAACCATTTTTATTTTTCGACATAGTCTCCTTTTAGACTTACACACTTCTTCCAACGCTGTTCTAATTTGTTGATCCCTTCCGAATAATAGGAATTGTCTGAACCTACAAACTAGCTATTCGTTTCTGCAGTCACCTCCTCGTTTGAATGAAATCTTCGACCCGCCAGCCATTTCTTCAAATTGGGGAACAAACTGTAGTCTGAGGCAGTCAAGTCTGAAGAATAGGGGGGATGTGAAACGAGTTGGAAACCTATTTCCAATAATTTTGCGACCACAACTGCTGGGGTGTGTGCTGGTGCATTGTCGTTATGGAAACGGATTTTTTATTTTTCTGGTCGGCCAGTCGCCGACGTTTTTCTTGCAGCTCGGTTTTCAAACTGTCCAATAACGAATGAATAATATGCACTGTTCCAGATAGTCGATGACGATTATCTCTTGCGAATCCCAAAAGACCGTCGCCATAACCTTTCCGGCCGAAGGACCACTCTTCTCCGTTTGTAAACCATTGTTTAGATTGTTCTTTGGTCTCAGGAGTATAGTAATGTATCCTTGTTTCATCCACAGTGTTGAAAAGGGGCTTAAAGTCCTCCGGATTCTTCCTGAACAGCTGCAAATCTTGCATCACTTCACAGGATTACGTTTTTAGTAAAGCATCAACAATCGCGGCACCCATCTTGCGGATATCTTTTTCATGTCCAAATCTTTATGCAAAATATTATGTACTCGTTCATTAAAGATGCCCAAAGCACTAGCACTCTTAGGCACCTTACCTTTTCTGTCATCCATAACCCTATCAAGGATTTTATCAATGATTTCTGGAGTCGAAACCTTCACAGGCCGTCCAGAACGTTCAGAGTCACTTGTGCCCATATGGCCACTCCGAAAATTTTGAAACCACTTTAAACTGTCATAATCGAAGATGCAGGGTCACCATAATGTTTACCAAGCTTCTCTTTAGTCTCCTGAGGCGTTTTGCTTTTCATAATGTTTAATCACCACACGAAATTCTTTTTCGTCCATTCTTTGACAATCGCACGACTTCCTATTTCCTTGATTCACACGAAAGCCAAACAAAAAGAAATAGACCGATATGGCTGATACTTGGTGTGCATCTTTCCAAAGATGCTACTAACTAAACATGACTCGATACGCGCTGACTCTCAGCCTTTGCGCTTACTTCTCAAACGTCCCTCGGACATGTGTGTCTGAATATGAATGCTGAAATGATCAATCTGGTTGACAATGTCTCAGACTGACACAGCCCTGTCAAGGGTAATTGATCAGTTTGTTTAAATTAGAATAAGACTGAATGTGATAAGTAATGAGCCTGGTAGTGAATAATAACGACAGAATGGCATGTACCGATGTAGAACTAAGTGGAATTGCGTTAAGTTGAGAACAATGGTATTCATTAGTTAAGCAGAAACAAAAAAGTGCTTAACGCAAGCATAATGGGAAATATAAGTGAATGCTTGAGTGGCGTGAGAGACAATTTTTGTGCAACAAGGAACATCATGAGAATGAGATCTAATTTCAGTAGCAAACAATTTCTAGTGTTTCGAGCATATTCAAAATTGATAAGAAATACTGGTATGTGTCCGACGAAATCGGTTGACTGAACACTTCTTCTTTCAGATATTGATTAAAGTTTATGCCCTGTAGAAAATAGATCAGACGCAAACCATGAAATTGACAGTTTTATAAAGAAACATAAACATAATAGCAGATATGGTCATCATCAAACAATGCATTGTCAACCACATTCACTAAAAACATCTTTTCAGGAAATGCAGTAAGTTTGCCTCCGTCCTGTTAACTATGACTCCGTTGACTGATCATCCGAAGTAATAAAGCAGAATTTTTAAACAAAGTATAACAATATGTACTGAATCCTTGACTTTGTTTTATAACACTTATCATTTAACATTCTAAAAGTAAACAGAATTATTAATCATTTGTTTTTATCTTTTCTCCACTGAAGAACATCCTCAAGAATGCAGTGTGCATTACGATTATTTACATTATAAATATTATTACCTTATTTAGAAATATCATAAAATACCTTAAAAAAGTATTCTCATTTTAATGTTTTTCCTCATGAAAAATGAAAGTAGTTCTCCTGGCACAACACTATATCTCGATATCTCCGCGACACCGACGATATTATTCAACCTTCTCCTAAGATATTACCTTCCTCAAAGGTAAGCTTCCCTTCATCATGTATCAAACCTTAAAGCGCTAATTCTCGCATCGTTGAGAGGATAACGCCGTGCTAAAATGCAGACACGTTATCAAACCACCTTTCTATAATAGATTAAGTTAATGAAGCGTGTGTCGAGTAACCTGTGTAGGGAGAGTGTAAAGGAGAGAAATTGTTGAGTGTCTGCGCTAAGAGTTCGGGACGCTCAGTTATCTCTATACAACCTGGATTTTTAACTCTGCTCTCTGAGCATACAACTTCAGCGTGCCTGCTCATTCATACATTTTGCATTAGATATTCGGTTGGCCGCCATCTTTAAATTTGGCAAACGAATTTCCATCTGTCTGTACGTGACAAGAATTGCTTGATTTGAACTTAATGTCAATATGCGACGTAGTGGTCTGCTACCGGAGCCGAATCGAGACATATTTTCTTTACGTATTCTAATAACATTTCGTATCAATCATATTTGAATTTTGTAAGAAAGATAATATTTATGGGTGACATTTAAGTTCAAAATGTTCAAATGTTTGTAGAACTTATGGGACTTAACTATGGGGTTATCAGTCCTTAAGCTTACAAACAACTCATGAACTAGCTAATACTAAGGACGGCACAAATATCCATGCCCGAGGGGGATTCGAACCCCCGACCGTAGTGGCCGCACAGACCGTAACTGGCGCGGCGCAGACCGCTTAGCCACCGCGGCCTGCTCTCATTAAAGAATATGTGCGATATGAGATAGGTTATCTACTGTTATGAGCTTCGCTAGAATTGTAAGCTAACGCCCGATGGAGATTTTACTAATGAAAAATAAAATTGTATTTTCTCTGCCAATATATGAATGCCAACGTATCATTTGTGTTGTTGTGGTCTTCAGTCCGCAGATAGGTTTGATGCAGTCGTCATGCTACATTTCCTTTGCAAGCCTCATCTCCGAATGACATCAATTTACATTCTTTTAAACCTACTTTATTTATTCATCTCCCGGTGTCCTTTTCAGATTTTTACATCACACACTTCCTTCTAATGCTGTTGAATATGTCCAACCAACCTATCCTCTAGGATATACCAGATATTTCTCCCCCCCCCCCCCTCCCATTTCTGTTAAGAACCTCTTCCTGTCTCAACTACTTATCGTCCATGTTTCAGTCCCGAGCAAGGCAACACTCGACAAAACTGCCTTCACAAAACATTTCCTGACACTTTAATTAATATTCGATGTTAACAAATATCTTTTTCAAAATCGGATTTCTTCCCATTTCCATTCTGCCTTTTATATCCTCCATACTGCGATCATCGTATATTATTTTACTTTCCAAGTAACAAAACTCATCTTCAGCCTTTATTGCTTCGTTACCTAAACTAATTCCTTCAGTATCACCTGCTTTTACCAGACAGTATTCCATTACCCTTGTTTTGCTCTTGTTAATGTTCATCTTATACGCTCCTTTGCTGTCTCTGAAAGAATGACAGTGTTATCATCAAAACACAATGTTTTTATTTCTTCTCCCTGAACTTTAATTGCTTCTCCAAATTTCTCCTTGTTTCCTTCACAGCTTCCTCAGTGTACAAATAGAAAAATTTTGGAGAAGGGGTTCAACGTTGTGTTACACCCATCCCCGCCAAATGTTCCCATTTGACCATTTGTCTCTTACAACTGCTATCTGGTTTTTGTACAAGTTGTAAATAACTTTTCGTTCTCTATATTTTACCCCTGCTGAGTTCATAATTCGAAAGACTGTATTCCAATCAAGATTGTCAAAAACTTTCTCCGCATATAGAAAAGCTGGAAATGTTGGTTTGCCTTTCCTAAATCTATCTTCTAAGATAAGCCGTAAGGAGTTTTGTCTCCTGTATTCCTACATTCCTCCTAAATCTAAACTGATCTTCGACGAGGTCAGCTTCTACCAGATTTTCCATTCTTCTGTAAACAATTCGTGTTAAAAGTATACAACCATGACCTATTAAACTAATGGCTCTGTAATTTTTACACCTGTCTGCGTCTGCTTCTTTGTAACGCGGATTATAACATTTATTTTTAAGTCTGAGGGTGTTTCGCCTGCCTTCTATATCTTATGCACCTGTTGAAATAGTTTCGTCACACTTCATATCAGAGTGATATGAAACGTGGCCGCGTTTTGTAGTTTACAATATGACTTAAGCAAGCAGACCTTAGCACAGAGCTAAACAGTGGAAATAGGATTATACCAGAGAAAATTTTGCAGTGGGGCTTGCTTCATAATCAGTATTATACTGAGTCGAAATTAAAGCTATGCTAATCATTTAACAAACAAATTACATTATTTTCTTGTGTTTCATAATACTTTACATTGTTGTATTATTGACAGTTACGCTGAAAGTGAAGATTTTCAAGTAATTTGAAGGCCCGAGTTCATTATGTTTACTACACGAATGTTTTGTGATATTTTCTAGTGTTTGTGTTACATTATTAACTTAATAGGCAGTCAGTGAAAGTGTGTAAACGTTAACCTGAGATGTGTGTGAGGGTAGTAAC
Source organism: Locusta migratoria (assembly GCA_026315105.1). NCBI lineage: Eukaryota > Metazoa > Arthropoda > Insecta > Orthoptera > Acrididae > Locusta > Locusta migratoria. The sequence goes on from CM048747.1 coordinate 82,201,851, forward strand.
GATTCTTGGCCTGTTACATATACATTCCTCATGGGGAACCCTAACGCAGAAACCAACAAGCACTTCAACGACTCATAAACAAAACATTGCTAATTATGTAGGAACTCTGGAATTAGAAAAGAGTGATTACGCATCGTGTTTCATGGAATATTGTTACAGATCGTGAAATGGACAACGATAAGCCTGCGAAATCAAAGGCTGAAGCGCCACATGTATCTCTTCCACTGATGCCGTGTAAATCACAGCATCAAGCTCATCCTTGCACAAGAGGATGATGAGCCAATTTAAGAGTGCCAGATAAAAATTTAATATCCGATGCGCTAATAACGCAGGCTAAATCCCTGCGATAAATTTTCGCCTTTTTTAAGTCGCTCCTCGCACATACGACCGCCGCATGTGACTCGTGTGTGTAAATTTGCAGCTGCGTCAGATTCGGACCGTCCCATACATACAAATTTTCATTCCGCGTCACGGCTAATGCCTTTCTGGCGGTGCATTTGTGGATTTAGAGCGTGTCGGAGCATTTCATTATCTAGTTCGTGCAGTGACCAGTGTTGCAAACTCGTCGCAGAATTTTCGACATTCGTTCAGTCCGAATATCACTGTTTCGGTGTACAACTAGTGCAGCTTTAAGTTGTTCAAGCCTTTCTGAAGAGAAATTTGTTAAGGAAAACTGATTTATTTATGAGATGAAACAAAGAAATCTAATGTCCTGTTTTCAACTTTGCTTAAAAATGAAGTTATCTTTGCAGTATCGTACTCAGTATCGCCCAAAATGATAGTGCATGACCCGGCGATACCCGGGTATTTATTTATGCTAAACTCTCGCAGTCCACCTACCCTCCCTTCCTCTCTCTGCATCCATTTCTTTCTCTCCCATCTCTCTATTCGTTACCACCTTTCCTTCTCTCGGCAAAGCTTTTTGCATCGTACCCTCTGTCATTTACAATACAAACATTTTTGTACCAAGTTTAAACGTTATCAGTGCAAAAATTCATCAAGATTGGAGGCAAACTATGCATTTTGTCAAAGTCCGTGAGTTAAGTACCCTCCACCATGCACGGAACAAAATTTTATATAGACAGTGACATTCCTCCTGTTTTTTAAGGTCAAGCGTGGAAAATTTAATCAATGTCGGAACAAAATTATATGCAAGAGATACACAGGGCCACACTGAAAAACGTAGTTTGTTCTCAATTTTTCCAGTTTTATATCATATAAACCTTGTTTTGTGAAAAAAATTTAAAAAAGAATTTGTGAAATTGGTCGAGCTGCCGCTCTCATGTTATGGAGCGACGAAGGTATTTAGGGATCCATTTTTATGTTGCAACATACCCTCCCCCCCCTCCCATGCACCGTTTGAAACATAGGTTAGTTTTGAAGGCGTGCAAAATTTCGTGAATATCGGAATAAAACTGTAGATTTCATCAGTTTGTAGAAATAGTAAACTCCGCCACGCACCTTAATTCTGTCCTATAGCAAAATAACTTTCTTAATTGACACCTTCTACTTCGAAACTACATACCGGCAAAATTTCACCTTCATAAGTGCACTTGTTTTAGCGATTTCGTGTTTAGTCAGTGAGTGAGTTAGTGTCCTTTCGCTTATATATATACTAGCTGAAAAAATCCATTTGGTTTACAAACATTTGAAGTAAAAAGTCTGACGATTACTTGGAAGATATGTTGATATCAGACTTTCTTACCCTGCTTGATAAGCAGACGTCAATCGAAATTCTTTTTTTTTTCATTTTTTTTTTCTTTCGTAATTGGTTCAGTAATAGAGGTTTGTTTACATGTTGTACTTGGTTTATACCTGTCTTCAATATTTGAGTGTTGTTTATACGCAAACAACAACATTTACAATTTATTTCCCTCATATTATAGTCTTATATCAATTCTAAAACACCAATGTCTGTTCCAAAAATCTCAGCTGACGCCATGTTGGCAGCCATGCAACTAGGATTCTGACAGGAGCGAGTGGAAACGTCTGTTACAGCACCACTTCCATATAAACCATAATGCCACATGCTATGGCGCCGTTTTTGTGGCTAGTGGGAACGTAGCTTTAGTCTTCAGACCACTGCACCGTGACGCCTCCGAACCCTCCGTGATGGGGAGGACACGTGGAAGCGTCCTTGAGAAGGGTGGACGGCGGCGACACGGGAGGCGCGTCCTACTGACGAGGTTAAACAGCGCGGCCACAGAGTGAGACAGATGGAGCGGTGCTCCTGCAGCAGCTACTGTGCGCTAGCCTGGCTCGGAACAGGCGGTCTGACCCCGAAACCCCGAGTCCCTCCAGGGGCGGAAGCCTTTAAAGGGGCGCCTCTCTCTCTCTCTCTCTCTCTCTCTTTCTGCAGGACCACTCAAGGGCCTGCAGCGCTCCTCCAGCGCCTTGTACCTTCCGCCTCACACTGCACAAACGCTACACGCAACTTTTAAAGCATCCAGTTCTTACCTCAGTTGCTCTGGATGGAACAACGGGGCTGCATTCTCTACATTGGGTGCCTTTGCTCTAGAGCTAAAGAAAATAAAAATTGAGCTGAGTTGGTTTATGTTCTAGGAGGCGATCCAATTATGATATTGTAGAAAGACATAAAAAAAGCCAAGATCGCTGATCATCAATTTTTATTTAAGACGACCGGTTTCGCTGAACTATGTCAGCATCATCTGGTCCAATAAAATCATTTTACAAGGCAATAATCTGTTAAAAAGGAATGAGGAAATATGAAACATGCATGTCATTATAATAAAACGAGAAGATACATCAATTAAAACCATAATAGCAAGATCGGCCATATTTAGAGATGAGACATACCTTGTAATGTCAATCAGTTGTTATATAACATTATTTACAGTACATAGGTGCACTATGTCATTATACTAAAACATAATTATCACAGTCAGTGATACCATAAGAATATCTGTATAAAACGACAGTCGATTAAAAAGTATACAACAGTGGCCACAATGCAGCGGTGATACAATATTGGTTAATGCATAGCACAAAATATGGTATGCACAAACCAATATTGTATGACCGCTACATTGTAACTGTGTTATTTTTTCGTTTATAACTGACTGTCAGTTTATATAGATATTTTTGGGGTATGCATAAATTTAATTACGCCGTAAACGTAGATATTACTCTGTTTTTTCAAATGACTTCTAATTATTTTTATAATCTGTACAACTCGTTTTTAACCGGATTGTGGTTTTAATATTACATTGGTGTGTGCTGCCATCTGGCGTCATATTCTTTTATCCTTGACTTTTATCATGTATCAGTTTGCTACTGTCACTCACTGTGATAATTATGTTTTATTATAATGAAATAGTGCACCTATGCACTGCAAATAGTGTTATATAACAACTGATTGACATTACAAGGTATGTCTCATCTCTAAATATTCCCGATCTTGTTCTTATGGATTTAATTGTTGTATCTTCTCGTTTTATTATAATGACATGCATATTTTAAATTTCCGTCATTCCTTTCTAACAGATTATGGCGTTGTAAAATGATTTTATTGGACCAGATGATGCTGACATAGTTCAGCGAAACCGGTCGTCTTAAATAAAAATTGATGATCTGCGATCTTGGCTTTTTTATATCTTTCTACAAAAATTGAGCTACCAAAAATTGTGACTGAAGTGACGTGAAGGCCGTATTAGACGATACACGTGACGGCAGTTGTAGCCGTAGCCCTGTAGTAGTGCACTAGCGGGAAAGCCGCGGTGGAGTAGCCGAGCGGTCTAAAGCGTCTCGCTGCGGAGCGCGCGGTTGCTCGCCGTGAAGGTTCGAGTCCTCCTTGGGGCATGGGTGTGTGTGTTTGTCCTTAGGTTTGTTTACCTAGGTTTAAGTAGTTTGTAAGCTACCGACCGATGACGACGCAGTTTGGCCAGATAGAATTACAAACAGCAACTAGCGGAAACGTTTTGTTTCGTTTATTCGTGTTTTTCACATCATTTGATGCCTCTAATTCAGTTTACTGTGTTAATGATTCGTTTGACATATTAAATTCTCGCAGAATCGTTGGTTAAAAGACTAGCAAGTGCCTATGGAACATACGAGCAGCTCCAAAAAAAAAAAAAAAAAAAAAAAAAAAAAAAAAAAAAAAAAAAAAAATCAACAAAACGTATTTGTGCTGTGAAACAATCCAGCAGATTCGAAACCGAAGGCAGCTGTTAGCATTTCAGAAAGGACCCTTTATTGATTCTTTATTCTGACCTTTTGTTACTAGGCATTAAGTACAGCACGGCTGAACCAGAACTGTCTTGAAAATTTGTTTTCACAGAGTAGAGGTCTTGGTCATTTCCCCCTCCTAAACTAGTAAAACATCGGCTGCGTTTGTTGCTTGTGGGAAAGAATGCCCAACACATTCCTCTGTTTAATACTTCGTCTGTGAGACAGGAAGATGACTCACAATTCCTGTTATCTAGTCTGCTGTGTGGAATTATGCGGGATATGTCTGAAGCAATGGCGATGTTAGATGGGGAAGCAGAGAGCCAGGACATAAGTTTTAGATGTGCGGCTTCTGCACCGTCTGCTGTGCCATGTTGAATGGCCAGCTGAAGGATTCAGGTATCTGGGAGGCTATATTATTAAAATTTCCAAATGTTTGTAAAGCTTAAGGGACTTAACTGGGGGGTCATCAGTCACTAAACTTACAAACTACTTATGAACTTACTTATACTAAAGACAGCACAAACATCCATGCCCGACGGGGGATTCGAACCCCAGACAGGGAACGACCTCGTGCATCGTAGCATAGCGCCTCAATGCGCTCGGCCGCTCCGCCGCAGTCGCGCTATGTTATTGCACGCCGTGCTGCGAAATATGACACCTCACAGGAAGTGTCGTCTAATGATCTATTCTGTCCTCTTCCAAAACACCTCGCAGAATACGGGTGGATAAAATTTGTATCACGAGGAGGTTTGTTAGTGCGACAGAGTTTGAGCTGCTGTTCAACGACATTAACGGAAGTGATATACTTTCAAAAGAAAAAAAAATATTTCTAAGACATTAGCCGACGTAATTTCGCAGAAATAACCTCACGTGGCGCCGGAGGTCATGAAAATATTCTTAGGGACCCGAATTTTTATTCGAGTGTGCTACCTCAACGTGAAACTAAAGAAATAGAAAGCAGAGGCGAAAATCACGTCAGTGGCATTCTTCGGCCGTCGGAAGTTTTGTGTCTCTGCCTCGTCGCCGCTTTTGTGTCTCGTTTCCGTCGTAGGTGTCGGTGGCCGAGCAGGAAGACCGACACAGGAAAGAAGGTAGCACGCTTGTGCAGGTACGGAGGTGAGCAGCCAGTGGGACAGCAGAAACTAGAAACACTAGAGTAAATTAGAACGAGATATATATTGCACAGAATTTATACAATACTTAAATTTTACATAGCTCATTACTGCAGAAAGCTGATACATAGTTTGAGCTAGGGCCTGCCTAGTGCCTATCCGATAGCCAAGTCTTCAGTGGTGTTCTACGTGACGGCACAGCATCGTTCCGCCCCTCGTTGACAGTGCTGCTTCGCCACTGACGTCATTTCAACGGCCAATAAACGGGTCGTTTCGCTTCGGGCCCAATCTTTTATAGAATAACCTTGCGTAAACCTATTAACACGATGCACAGCAAATATTGCTTGGCGCGAATCCACGCATACGCAACAGACAGCAATAACGCTCACGAAACGCGATGAGAATTGAGCTCTTGTAATCGTTCATTCATACCGCATAAGAATCCGGGGGCACTGATTTCTTGGATGGTCATTCAAATTATTTCTTTTAGCTCAAGGTTCCTACTTTCATTTTGTATTGTTTTTATTAAATAATTATTTTTATGTCGTATAGTTAGCACGAAATTGAGTTGCTGCTACTTCCTAATACAGACTCAACAATTAAGAGTTAAACTGCTTAGCCGGCCGCGGTGGCCGAGGAGACTGAGGCGCTTCAGTCACGGTCTGCACGGCCACTACAGTCGGGGGTTCGAATCCCCCCTCGGGCATGGATATTTGTGCCGTCCTAGTTCGTAAGTAGTTGATAAGTAGTTTGTAAGTTTAGGGACTGATGACCCCGTAGTTAAGTCCCATAAGCTTAATAAACATTTGAACGTTTGAAACTGCTTAGGTCATTGGTCTCTAAACATGCTAAGGACAACATGCACACAAATGCTCTAGGGAGGACTCTAACTTCCGGCGGAAGCGGCCACGCAATTCCTGACAAGCAGGCTCAGACCGCGCGGTCGTTACATATTACAACTCTTGGTTGCACAGTGTATGTATATCTAAATTCCCATTTATGCAGCATAAACGACTCATTTTTTGGAGTTGTGACGCAAATTTTCATATTAGACCACAATGATGAAAAGCTAAACGTTGGGTTCGACTATAGCCGGAAAGAAGGAAGTCATGGGAATATACTCACAGTTAAAGAACTGTGTTCCGTAGATCCGCCAGAATTTCGAAACTTCGTTAGGAAGGACGTGGTCTCATTTGAACAGCTGCTGTCTGTAACGTTGTATGAGTATTATTGAGGAACAAACGACTGCTGACATTATTATGATGCAGGGGGTCGTGTGGGATATACAAATACCTTGTGATGTTTAAAGCTTTCCCGGCGTATTGATATTTTCATAAAATCTCGGGCGAGAGCACTTGAGTCAGCTACTTTTAAACCAACAGTGTTTTGGCGATACGTTGACGACACTTTTATAGTGTGGCCTCATGGAGTGGACCGTCTCCAAGACTTTTTAGATCATATGAACTCCATACACGAAAACATAAAGTTTACTATGGAGATCGAGAAAAATGGTTGTTTGCCATTTTTAGATGTTTTCGTGCGACGCAGAAGTGATGGCTCACTTGGTCATTCGGTATACAGGAAGCCCACTCATACAGATTTATACTTACAAGCTACAAGTTGCCACCATCCGGCACAAACAATGGGTGTCCTAAAGACTTTAATCCATCGAGCCCATACCATCTCTGATGCCGACAGCCTTCACACGGAACTGGAACACCTGCAAACAGTATTCCTAAAGAATGGATATACAATGAAGCAAATAAATCGAGCGATGCACACATCCAAACGACAGAACAAGGAAGAAGAAGAGGCTTTCAAATCGACTGCTTATCTCCCATATATTGGGAACATTTCATCGCAGATAGGCAGAATATTAAAAAAGTATAAAGTAAGAGTCATCTTTTGCCCTCCTCCTAAAATTTCATCGCTGTTGGGTTCTGTCAAAGACGATCTGGAGCTGCGTAAAGCAGGTGTTTACAGGATTCCGTGCGATTGCAGCAAGTCGTATATGGGGCAGACGACGCGCACTGTTCAGGAGCGCATTGTGGAACACCAGCGTCATACTCGGCTACTCCAACCCACCAAATCCGCAATCGCCGAACATTGTATTTCCACGGGTCATTCGATGAACTGCAACGAAACTAAAATTGTAGCCCACACAACAAACTTTTGGAACTCAATTATTAATGAAGCTGTGGAAATAAGACTGTCTGACAGTAAGACTCTTATCAATCGAGACAGCGGATTTCAAATAAATGCTGCATGGAATCCTGTAATTGAAAAACTTCGTAGTCGGCGTAGTTTCCTGCAACTGAATGACAGTAATAATCGAACTGATATCGAAGCGGCAAGCCTCCACCACGGAGGGCGCTCTGAGCAGCGTACGTAGTTGTAGTGAACGCGCACGCTAAGTACGCGCATGCGCACTGTCGACTGAATTGGGCATAAATAGCACAGCTCAGTGCGTCTTCGCCAGTACTTCGGCGGTACTCACCTGAAGATGGCCAGAAGACTCTGCGCCGAAATATCGTGGCAGGAAGTTACTGACATCTGGCAGTTCGCCCGAGATTTTATGAAAATACAAATACCTTTCTTTCCTGTATGTCTGAAGGAACATTAAACGGCTCTCTAGAAATGAAATGGAACGAAGTATGAAGTAAGCAATATAAAAACTCCCTTTCATAAACACTCAGTAAAAATGTCTGCTGAGAAAGTAATAATGTTTTCGTTTAATTACTGTTTTCATGAAATCTACCAACTGGAAAAATCTGCAAAAACCGCAACACGGAAGTCTGAAAGTAGTCCTAACCACAATTGTCATACAGAGATAAAAAGAAGGCTTCCTGGCGTTCCCGCCCCTGCGCAGGCGCTAGTTAGCGCTGCCTAGTGCGCATGTGCGGATTCACTGGTCTCTATTCCGGTGCGCGAATAAAGTGTCCACTAATAATCACGGTTCCGCGGTAGTTCCACATGATCTGTCGATAGATGGCTGTCGGTCTAGACCAATACCTTTCGCAGCGGATCGGCGTTTAATACCGTCTTAACGAACCGCAAGGCTTCAACATGAGAGTGGCCCTTGAATGTAACTGTCCTTGAATTAGTTCAGTGTCATAACTTGATATCGACATATCCACTATTCTAACAATACTATCAAATAATGACATATGATTTTATGATTCTAATATAAGATCACGATGCAATAGCACTCCATAAATCAGTTAGAAGAAGTTAGGACCTGATTATTATCTCATGGCAGATAATGGATAAGTGCTATAACAAGGAATTACATCTATGTTTTATAGATCAAGAAAAGGCTTATGACTATATTCCTAAAAGAAAGCTATTGACCTACAAGATTAAGGAATAGGAGGAAAACTTCTGCAGGCAATTAAAGGTCCTTAGATATATTGCCAGGCAGCAAATAGAGTTGACGGTAAATTGAGTCAATGGTAGTTTCAAGGGTAAGACCAGGCTGTAACCTGTCGCCACGGTTGTTCACACTTTTTTATGCATCATATGCTGAAAACAATAGACTGGTAGGGAGAGATTAAAATACGTGAAAACGAAATATGCAATCGACTTAGTGGTAATGGCAGATTAAATTAAAAAAATTGCATAAAATGCATTTTTTTAAAAACCATCAGCTGTTTATTAAAAACCTTATACATCTACTAGTTTCGGTCATTGACCATCTTCATGGATAAAAAGGTGTTAAAACACAATGATAAAATGCATCAAATAAAATACATCCAACTGAGATAAACAGGAGTCAGTATAACTAAAAGTGTAAAAAATTACTGTGGTCATCTTAGATAATTTTTTTTTATTTTTTTTCTTTATTTTTTTTTTATTCATAGACTGTTCTCACCTTTTATGTCATGTTTGACTGATAGATTTTATCTAAGATGACCACAGTAATTTTTTACACTTTTAGTTATACTGACTCCTGTTTATCTCATTTGGATGTATTTTATTTGATGCATTTTACCATTGTGTTTTAACAACTTTTTATCCATGAAGATGGTCAATGACCGAAACTGGTAGATGTATAAGGTTTTTAATAAACAGCTGATGGTTTTTAAAAAAAATGCATTTTATGAAATATATTACGGCTGTTGACACTCGCCTCACCAAAGCATTTAAAAGATTGCAGTCTCAAATTGCAGACCTACACCAGAGGTGTTAGAGTTATAGTAGGAAGATGAACAGCTCTAAAGCGAAAGTAATGTCTGTGTGAATGAGATTTAAACAGTTCGAGTGCCAAATGGGATGTATTTTCTCACAAGATGGCAACATAGTGAAAGAACGTGATCAAGGTGTAGCAAAGGTAATGCGGTGAGAGCTCGACTAAAATCTACTCGTCTGCAAGAAGGAAGTCAGTACCAAGGCTGCTGCGTGAAAGTAGCCGAGCGGTCTGCAGCGACATGTTGCGGATCGCGCGGCCTCCCGCGTCGAAGGTTCGGATCCTCCCTCGGTCATGGATGTATGTGTTTGTCCTCATGTTAATATAACTTAGTTTAAGTAGTTTGTAAGTCTAGGGACTGATGACCAAAGAATTTGGTCCCATTACAAACACTTGAACATTTTAGTATCAAGTCGAAGTTAGCAGTGCACCGCTCTATCTTTCTCCCAACTTTGTTGTATGGGAGTGTAAGCTGGGTGGATACAGGTTAACTTATTAATAAGATTGAGGTTACAGATATTAAAGTAGTAACGATGATTTCAGGTACTAATAAACGAGAACAATGGCAGGACGGTGTTCATAATGAGGAAATCAAAGAGAAACTAAGAATGAACACCATAGAGCGAACAGGCTGTGATGGTGGAGTCAAAGCAAAATTACTGAAGAGACTCATGGTATCGGCAGTAGAGGGTAAGAGAAGTCGAGATAGACAAAGGAAAAGCTATTTAGTTCTGTCCATGAATTGTTGCGAAGTAACAGACTTAACATCATACCAGGCATCACTGAATAGTAGATCATGGAGGAATTTTATTAGATGGATTATGCTCGAAACTGATCGCAGAAAGGCATAATCGGTCTCTAATGATGATGATGATGATTTTTATTTTTGCAGATATTCCGAAAAACAGTTTTAAGTCCCTCCTGTATACAAAGTACAAACGTTATAAACTACATTGAACAAAACGCTTAATTGACCGATTGTGAATACGGATTTAGAAAATATTTTTCTTGTCAAACACAACCTTATAAACTACCAAATTCTGTCGAAGCATCAAAACTATTTCGACATTACGATGGGCATCTTCCGGTAACGACTGCTTCCCACGGCAAATAGTTTACATCGTTCACGCAAAGCTGTCACACACAAGTGCGCCATATACGAGCCCTTGGTGCACCGGGTGGGGGTGGGGGGGGGGGGGGCTGAACCGTTGCTAGTTAGATAGCGATCTCATAACCAGACCGCAGTTGTGGCAGGGAGCAGCTCTTATGTAAGTAAACAAATTTCGTGCAGTTAGTTACTTTCGGTTTTACCATTGCCTTCGCTGCTTCCCCACTCTCAAGGAACAGTTGCATATGGTACAGAGGTGTGGTCATCGCGTAGAACTTATATGTGGAACATCAAATGTTACAAACCATATTCGAAAAACTGTCATGGCGTTAGGAACGTAAGCTATGGCAATATAATTGTATAATATTGGCAACCCTTAATTTTGCCACGAATACAGTAGTTCAAGTAAGAATGTTCGACAGTAAATGTCCTCCGACGTAGTCTGTATGATCGACAAGGAATGTCGTAGAAACAATTTCATACTTTCCCAATAAGAGTAAGTTACTTTTAAAGCTCTGTTTTATTTGAATTCAGTAATTTGACGCCCTGTTACCTCAATAATAAGTACTCTTCAGCGGTAGTTAAAACGTCACCATCACCCCGCCTCGCGAAAGAACCTGAATGTGGTCATGTGACCTGCAGTTTTATCAGCGTACACCTTTCCTATTGCTAGTATTTCTTGCTTAAGGCAGATTTTACATATTTCAACTCCTGTCTTTTAAACAGGTTTGTAAACTTTCGCTTTAACGTTTGATGATGCCCAGAAGAGGCGAAACGCGTCATGTGTAAAGAAGTGAAACATCGCTTTTGTTCAACCAAGAGTGTATTTTACCAAAATATCTATTACGGTTGCTGTGCCCCCGCTACACAGTGATTTCCATTGTTAGAGTTGGAATGGAGATATTATTCATCCTTCATGCGTCCTATTCGGAACTGGAGTGGTAGATACATAGTATGAAAGCGGTATTATGCACCCACTGCCAGGCACTTCAGTGAGGTCTGCAGAGTAACCGTGTAGATGTATAATGCCAAAATTCGGTATATAGAAGAGAGTAGATGCTCTGTGACGAAACAGCGTTCATTTAATGTGGATAGGATACCAGTAGCCGAAAGTAATACGATTTGGGGAAGCTAATTTCAGTAAGCGTTGCAAGGATGCGGCTGATGACCTGCATTAAGGAATTGAATTTACAGCTAACGTTGCTATGATGGGACAACAACAGCCCATGATCACATGTGCCGGTGATGACGTAATTACGATGACGTAGGTAGGCTGTGACACTGACGTCATACGTATGTAGGAACAGAGCATGCCAACTCCACAGATCAGTTTCAGCTCTGGTCATCGAGAAAGGCCGCGAAGCACTTATATGTGCATTAACAATTGTTAGAAACCGTATTCCATAAGTTGCCAACGCGTTATAAACATAAAATATGGCAATATGACAATGACCGCTCTGAAATTTGAAAAGAATACAGCTTCCTAATAACCATTCGTTGACAGTAGTTCAAGGAAGAATGTTCTACAATATGTGTATTGCGAAGTAATCGGTTTGATCGACAGGGAATGTCATAGAAACAATTTCACACTTTGCTAATAAGAGTAAGTTAGTTTTAACTGTAACTTATAAATGATTCCATACTCACACATGAACAAACAAAATGGGATTAAACATTTATAAACATTGAGGCATAATGCACAATAAAGGAGTCAATATATATAAAGCTTAAAAACGTTTTAACAGATGAATGAGGTTTCAGAAATTCCGCAACTGGTATTTTCTTTTTATCGGGCTTGATTCCACGGTGGAATTTGTGGTCAACGACTGTAATTGTAGAAATTTTTCAGCAATCAGTCGTAAGTATTACTTATCAACAGATCTAGATTTCGACCCCTGTGTGGTCACTATCAATGCTAAGACGAATATAAAAGAACCAGTTAGAATAAAATACATATCAAGTTATAGACCAGTTGTACAAGGTTTCAGTTATAGTCAATGATGTCTACCCTAATTAAATTAATAGAAGGAGGAAGCTTGCATCCGAATTACCATAAGAATTGAATTAGAATTAGATAAGGCCAAACATCTCATAAATTACGTTTGTATGAACTACGAATAGAAGATACAAGTAGCAGATTTAGCAACTGCAATGTTTACAAAATCTAAAGGAACTGCATCAGTTGAACAAAGAAGCAAAAATAAAATGATTTGTGCACAAAAAGTCTCCAAACAGCTAAACGGCATTTGTAAGTAAATGTCTCCAGAATGTACAGTCAAAATTTTTCATTTCGGTGGGTAGTTCTGTCATTCACGTGAAAAACGGCTAAAACCGGTTTTTGTAATTTTGTGCGTAGGTATCGTAAGTTAAGAGCCTCTGGATCTCGGTTACGAATAATGATGAACCACTGGAGACCACTGAATCGTCGCCAGCCTAGCGAGTAAAAGCACATGTGACGGAAGATTAAGAAAGGATATTCTTTGTCGGAACCACCAGGCTAAAGCCGCGCTCAACAAAAGAAACAACCTTTTCACATGCAGCAGCATAGAAAACGAACCTCATAAAGAAGTTTCTTTTGAGTGTTCCGCTGTACGGAAAAGTATGGATGCTCAGAGAAGCAGTAAAATGTAAATTAACAAACAGCATTCGAGGTGCCGTGGTACCGCAGAATGCTCAGGATTTTATGGGTAGACAAAGAAATAGGATCTCAACAGAGCTCAGGAAAGGAAGCCTTGTCTCCAGAAGATTATCAAATACAGACGGGACACAAGGGCCAGCTATTTCCTGTGACACGATGGTATCATAAAATATATAGATGAAGGGGCAGCAGAAGGGAAGAACACGAGACTGGAGGACACCAACCAGACCACGGGGACAGCAACTGCATCTGCTACACGGCACTGAGTGGGGAGGCCGAGACACACACGCCTGGCGAGCTGCTGCTCACCAAGATGGTGGTTGAACGCCCGAGAAGAAGCGTTTCAGAACATCGTGCCACGAACACACAGTGAAGACGACGACGACTTGCAATGGATAGATAGTACTTAAGTAGCAACTGCCATAATTAGTAATGTTGGTACACAAATATTATGGCTTTATCAGGAATGGTCCCAAAACAAATGGTACTTTTATAAACCGTAAGAACTCTCTAGCCCACATACAATGTACAAAGACCAACTGATTTACTCCGTTTAGCTGGACAGCAGGAAGTGTGTAATTTTAAATTCTGACTTTTTGTGGGATAGCTATATTATGCCAATTCTTTTGATAAGCACACTAACCACAAGACAAAGGTATACATCTCTGTGGCAAATGATACCCGAGGTATGAGCTCCTGACGTACCGCATTTCTACAAGTGTCATTTACGAATATATCAATACCTATACTGTAGTGCAAAGTATGATAACATCTATGGTTTCTTTCGGCAAATAGAGACACTCATTCCGTAGTGTGTGTAAAACGACTGACAGTTTCTGATGCGCCGTGAACTATGTTAATTACTGTTGTTAAATGGTTACTGAGAATGAAGTGAGCTAAACATTATGGTTTATCAGTATCATCAGTAATAGCCGTATGTAGATTTACGATTAAGATGGAACTATTAACTTATTTAGTCCATTAAATTTCGGAAATTCAGAAGCGCAAAAATCCACTTCTTCCGCTGTTTTTCGGCCGCGTACCGCCCGGCTATCTTCAGAGTCAGTCCAAGATTGTCGACGAGGTGCCTGGCGGGGCCTTATAAGCCTGATCGTGGCGGCAATGCGCGTGCACGTCACATAGGCTGGTTTACTGCATATCGAAGTACTCACACGCGTGCGCCCAACACCACCTAGAAGACAAGGCCTAACAACTGGCTTATGACGAAGGCGCACGGCGCACGGCTACAACGCCGCGGCGTTACAATTTTTGTAACGGAATGTTAGAGCATACCAAACGGGGCTATAGACACACTACAATGTACCTCCTTACTCGGAAAGCCAATCACCTTTTTCTGTTGATAGCAACCTCTCTTCGTGTAGTGCATTAATAAATTGGGTATCGTATGAAATCATGAATTATTCTCCGTAAATTTAATAAAATGTTCAAATGTTTCTTAAGCTACGAGGTCATCAGTCCCTAAACTTACAAACAACTTATGAACTACCTTCTACTAAAGACGGCCCAAATATCCATGCCCGAGTGGGGATTCGAACCCCCGACCGGACCGTAGCGGCCGTGCAGACCGTGCCTGAAGCGCCTCAGTCTCCTCGGCCACCGCGGCTGGCGTAAATTTAATACTTGTATCTACTCTGCCGTTACTATTGACGCTCACAACATGAGAGTGCTCGCTAGTAATACTGGTAAGTTAATTATGCCCTTCATGAATATCTTAATAGAATATATAGGACCTATGAAAGAGCTGAATATGTAAAAATCACTAACACTGCCGTTTATCTGAGCACAACAATTATAAAAATGACTGGCTTGAAAAAAAAAAGTAATGACGCTATCGTCTAAAATGATCTTGATTAGTAGAAATGAAAAAGAAAGAAATTGCAAATTTTGCCCTTGCTTATTATTATTTTAACAGAACCAGTAACAATCACTATTATAATGTAAAATTAAATAACGAAGTCACCTTATGACAACATTCCACAAATAAGTGTTAGAAATTTAATTTTCAGAGTCGTTATTACATTACAAAAAAAAAAAAAAAAAAAAAAAAAAAAAAAAAAAAAAAAAAAAAGCTTCACAATGTCCATTTCAGTACAAAATATATTACACATCGCCCTTCAACAAACAGGCCAGACTCTGCGGCTTACGCCTCACAACTCCGTACTACTACCCACAACTGATTACCCCCGCCTACTACAGTCTGTGACCACGTATATCTCTGACCACATTCAGTGACAATAACAAATTCGTTGCCACTTTTCAAGTTTTCTAGAAACAATATTGATTTCTATAATAGGCAAGATATGAAAGTAAAACGCAAAGCACTGCCAACAAATGGACAAGGAATTTAGGATCAGAGCTGTAAGAGCTAATAAATTATGATGTGTACAGTACGTTACAATTTTAATAAAAAACAAACGTGCTAGAACACCCGTTCATGATGTTCTAATGAGTACAATAAAATGACCGTGGGAATGGAAAACCGCAAACGTAAACTGCGTAGAACGAGGATCCTACACCTTATTCATTGGACTATTCTCCCTGTATATGGTGGCTAAAAATATTAAATATGTCCTTTTCTTCGAGCACGTAACACCACACAATCCTTCAGCATAATAATTAGATAAACACGAACGAAATATTTTTGGGTGGTAAATCAGAGTACCAGATATTAGATAGTGCCACAAAATGAATCTTTAGTGACTAACAGTTGAGTTTTCTACGTTATATAAATAACAACAATTAAACGACAGTCATACGTAATGTTACCAGAATGGTTTACGCTATTTCCGTACAGTTATAAATATGTGTATATGTCATTCGTTAAAAAGTAGGTCATGTATATACAACTCTTGTACTTGTCATGCTACAAGTTTGTACATATAGATGTACGGCATCCTAACTCAAGTCCCCATAACACTTACCAACAGGATGACGATATCAGTATAGATGACACATCAACGTAATATTGCCTCATTGCATTTGGTTCGATGAGGTAAACTACTGCAAGTTTAAAAAGAACGTTTCTATATCGGTCAGAAGTAATTCCTTCTTAAACGAAAGTAATAACACTCGTATATAACCTCCCGTTGACATCGTGGTCATTACACGCAGAGCACAAGCTTTCAAAGGGGCCATCGAGACACTTGCCTGTGGTGATTTAGGGAAATCACATAACACTTAAATCTGAGTACCTGGAAACGGATTTGAACCAACTACCTACGGAATGCGAATCCAATGCGCTAATCACTTCGCCATCCCCTTCACTGCTCGTTTAGATTGAAGGTGAAATTAACCATAGAAACAGACTTAACCAACAGGCCATTAACTAATGTTTAAATGGCAAATACAATGAAGCGACTATTATACGACTATTTACCAACGATGCCCAGACACTTACAGAAGGTCTTATTTCCTAGCTTACAGAGATGTGTAACTGGTCGTTCAGTTGTTGTAAACATGGTTAAAGCTCTATTTTCTTTAGATATTTTGATGTATGAGTTTATTCTCTTTCTGCAGCGTGGATTTTTTGGCAACAGAAGCTAATGCGTTAAGTATCGAGCCATGGCAGGAGGCAAATCCATCAATAGCAAGGCCATGAATATTCGCGGTGACAGACAATTTGTAGCAAGATCTTCGTCTCGACAAATAACGTGTCAACTTACGCCACCATGTGAAGAAACGTGCTGGATACGGACTGTGGAAGCTATTTTTGAGTTCTTGAAATTCTTCCGACGGGCAGAATTTTCTGAGATTGCACTAACTTGTAGTTTCGTAAGAAAAATATGTCTTATTCCCGTACAAGTAATGTAAATCCGGGTTAGATGGACCATCGGAATGGACGGACCAGTCTACTATTTCTCAGGTCTCATACAGCAGCGTTGTAATCAGTGTCTAGGATTGGTCTCCTTGAGAAGACGGACACACGTTTAGTTTTGTTCATGAGTTCCTTGTGTATTTTAGAAGAAAAGTTATTTATTTCTTTTGGAAAGCTGAGAAATATTTTTTACTAGATGTTTTTTGTTCTGTGGTAAAGCTAATTCAAATGGTTTCGGCGCAATATCAATGCTGTAAATGTATTGTATACTTGGGTACAATCTTTACCTAAAATGTTTATCGGAACCAGGAGCTGGTCCGTCTATACCTGACAATTGGGATTCATGGACCAGTGAAGGTTGGGATAGTTAAACTTCTAAAAAAATCTGGGATAGTTCAAGAAATGATGTCGCAGCTGCTGCTCCTGGCATCTCAAGAAAAGATAGTAATGTTGGTAGGCTACTTCAAGAAGCTAGATTCTCTGAACCATACGAGAATATCTACCCTCCTCAAAGTTATTGGACAAAACAAATCCTGTCCATTCTCTTAATAAAGTACAGACTCTGTTCTTACCTTTTATGTTGTGTTGACTGATAGATTTTATCTTAGATGACCGCTGTATTTTTGACATTTTTATTTATACTGACTCCTGTTTCTCTCAACTAGATGTATTTTATTTGATGCATTTTACCATACAGTTTTAACACCTTTTTAGCCATGAAGATGGTCTACTGACCGAAACTGGTTGATATATAAGGTTTTTAATAAACAGCCGATGGTTTTAAAAATGCATTTTATGAAATATATTACGGATATTGACACTCGCCTCATCAAAGCATTCTAAAAAGAAAGGTTCAAACGATATCAACAGTTTTAAGCTCCCCAGGAAACATAATTGCCCTTAAAAAGAAGAAAAGATGAGTCAAAGGAGTCAAAGATGGAGATCAGAGACGAAATGCAGAAAGAAAGGGGTGAAAGCAGAAAGAATGGGAGGAAAATTAGGAGAGAAAAGACGAACGGATAAAAAGAACTTAGGAAAAGAGATTAATAATAAGATGCACACAATATTAATAACAGGAAGATATCGCAAAAGAAGAAAAAACTAACATCATCTTCAAAATCTGGAAGATACTAATAAAATTTGCAAGAATAATCTTCATGAAAATGAATGGGATTGAGATTGTTGTGTATCATGTAAAGCGAGCAACACTGAACGAAGACGAGATGATGATGGCATTAAATGTGCGTCATGCTCTTGCTGGATTCACGAAGGCTGCACAAGATTATAAAATAAATGCTACTGTTGTGGAAATCGAGACGATTACTCGGTCTAAACCAAATGAAAATAAATTAGGCAACCTATATTTGGTAACTGTACTGAAACTAGATATAATAATCCTTTTCCAAACAGTTTACACTCTATAAATTGCGAGCAGTTTATAAATCTATACTTAAAAGTTAAGTGTTCAAGTTCATAATAAATATGAGAAAAACAGTGTATATAAGAATCTGACCCTCCAGGTCGGACTACAGGAAGACAGAAGCAATTCAGGGGCGGGGTGCTCGATTTGTTACCGGTAGGTTACATTAACACTCAAGTGTTTCAGAGGTGCTTCGGGAACTAAAATAGGAACACCTAGATGGTAGGCGACCTTCTTTTCAACAAATACTACTGAGAAAAAACAGATAATTGGTGTATGAATGTATCCGTGAAAGAATTATATTGTTGTCAGCTTACATTTTGCGTAAGGACTACAAAGGTAAAGCATGAGACAGTGGGGCTGACACGGAGGCATGTAGCAGTTGTTTTCCATGGTTATGTTTGAGAATGGGTCACAAAAGGAAATTACTAATAATGGTACGAGGCACTCTCATCCACGTACCTAATGGTGGACTGCGATATATGGCCCTTAAAATTGCTACACCACGAAGATGACGTGCTACAGACGCGAAATTTAACCAACAGGAAGAAGATGCTGTGATATGCAAATGATTAGCTTTTCAGAGCATTCACACGAGGTTGGTGCGGATGGCGACACCTGCAACATGCTGACCTGAGGAAAGTTTCCAACCGATTTCTCATACACAAACAGCAGTTGGCCGGCGTTGCCTGCTGAAACGTTGTTGTGACGCCACGTGTAAAGAGATGAAATGCGTACCATCACGTTCCCGACTTTGATATAGGTCGGATTGCAGCCTATCGCCGCGACATTGCTGCTCGCGTTAGTAAAGTAAACAATGACTTAGCAGAATGTGGAATCGGAATCGGTGGGTTCAGGAGGGCAATATGGAACCTTGTGCTGGATCCCAGCGGCCTGGTATCACTAGCAGTCGAGATGACAGGCATCTTATCCGCATGGCTGTAACGGATCATACAGCCACGTCTCGATCCCTGAGTAAAGAGACGGGGACGTTTCCAAGACAACAACCATCTGCACGAACAGTTCGACGACGTTTGCAGCTCGGAGACCATGGCTGCGGTTACCCCTGACGCTGCATCACATACAGGAGCGCCTGCGAAGGTGTACGCAACGACGAACATGGATGCATGAATGGCAAAACGTCAGTTTTTTTTTTCCGGATGAATCGAGGTTCTGGTTACAGCGTGTTTTCGTGATCGCCATACTGGCATATCACCCGGCGCGATGGTATGGGGTGCCGTTGGTTACACGTCTCAATCACCCCTTGTTCTCATCGTCGGCACTTTGAACAGTGGCCGTTACATTTCAGATGAGTTACGACCCGTGGCTCTACCCTTAATTCGATCCCTGCGAAACCCTTCATTTCAGCAGGATAATGCACGACCGCATGTTGCACGTCCCGTACGGGCCTTTCTGGATACGGAAAATGTTCGACTGCTGCCCTGGCCAGCACATTCTCCAGATCTCTCACCAACTGAAAACGTCTGGTCTGTGGTGGCCGAGCAACTGGCTCGTCACAATACGTCAATCACTACTCTTGATTAACTGTGGTATCGTGTTGAAGCTGCATGGGCATCTGTACCTTACACGCCATAGAAGTTCTGACTCAATGCCCAGGCATATCAAGGCCGTTATTACGGTCAGATGTGGTTGTTCAAATGTTCAAATGTTTGTATAGATAAGGGGACTTAACTACAGGGTCATCAGTCCCTAAACTTACAAACTACTTATGAACTAGCTAATCCTAAGGACGTCACAAATATCCATGCCCGAGGGGGGATTCGAACCCCCGACCGTAGTGGCCGTGCAGACAGTGACTGTAGCGCCTCAGTCTCCTCGGCCACCGCGGCCGGCAGATGTGGTTGTTCTGGGTACTGATTTGTCAGGATCTACGCACACAAATTGCGTTAAAATGTAATCACATGTCAGTTCTAGTATAATATATTTGTCCAATGAATATTTGTTTATCATCTGCATTTCTTCTTGGTGTAGCAATTTTAATGGCGAATGGTGTAGATGGTAGCCCAGATCCATAGCGAAGTAGTTGCAATGCATGTGCGACTTAATATTCCCGTTTTCTCCTTCTTCAGTCAGATGGGCCCAATGGAGATACGTCTGGAGCAGAAACATTTTACGTTTACGACAACTCGTAATGAGAAGTACAAGGATTTTAGGAAATCTAAAATATTCCTGGGTTTCGATATAAAAGGTCATATGCTACTACGCTACTATAATCACAAGGTGTTTCGTCAATGCTGTAGAATGTTTTAATGTTAAAGGTTTTCGTTGCTTTCGAATTTTTAAACTGGGATATGGGACTCGTCAAACGAAAATTTCTTTGTGTTATTTAATAACGTTTGTACAATGGATCCATGGTATCGAGTGCCTCGATACAACATTTTGTTTGATTGTATTTTCTCATAGATCTTCGTATCTATATGGGGCTAAAATATCGCAGAGCATTCGAAAAGTAACAGAATGCTACACTCTGTCTTGTTTGCAAACAAATTCGTTTCATTCAGACATGCTTGCTGTTGACAGTAATCGTACGTCAGCTGACGTTTAGTACACCTCGTATTCGTGCCTCGGCTTTTGTTTTAACGTCGGTGTTAGTTAAACGTTTATAACGCTGCGCAGAAATATGGACTGATGAAACGAGATATTGGCCGATATACAGCTCGTGTATGAGTTAACTGAATGAATAGCGACACAACTGAGGTTTATTTGTTACCGTAGCAACGAAAAGCATAGATTTGTACTTCTGCTTCTGTATACGGACACCTACAGCCAACTGTATCATTGAGCTGAGAGTGCTAAATACTGGCTGTCGAATGAATGGCAACAGCCGATATGTAACTAACTGTCGTGTTAACACTGCAATGGTTGCCTCACTAGGAGGAACATTGGTGGTCGCGTTGTGTCTGAGAGATACAGGGTCAACATTGTGTTAGCTTTAATTAACCTCAGATTTTGCAGTTGACAAGTTAACAAAACGAGGGGAAAACTTGTAAGTATTATAAAAATAGCAACTGAACGTTTATTTTATGAAAATTAACCATATAATGTTTAGATATGCTGACGCGTGGGTTGCCTATTCAGGAATTGCACAGGCTATGAACACAAGCCAAACATCTGTTTTGGGAAAATTAAAAGCAGAAGTAGAGGATTTGGTGCCTGCGGTTCCCCCCATTTCTTAAATTCATTTGTATAACATCCCGTAGGACGCAACCGAGGAGGAAGTCTCTATGGTCATGAAGAGAGTCAGTACATAGAACTGTAACAGAAGAAGAGTAATAAAACAAAAGAGACGTATACCAATCCTGCTCACAAGACAGGCCGTAGCATAGGGAGATACAATCAATAAATTAACGAAGAAATTAGCTTACACATATATTTTTTTATTTGTACAGATGTTCCTCCTCAGAAAAGTAAGCGTGATCTGTGAGAAAAGACTTAAGTTTAGATTTTGTTAACTAAAATAGATTTCCAGTCTTATACTGACTGTAATTAGGACAACATTTTCACCTCAGATTTCGTTTATTTATATAGGTTAAAAATTGCAAATTGAGAATACACAGATGTACCGTAATTATTTATTAACGACTATCCATTGCGGCACAAATCGCGCCATCTTCGGGTCTCCTTTACAGAAAAAGAATAAATACATGACGTATGAACAATGCACCATGTGTTTTTAACATTAGATGATTATATACTGAATACAGTTACCATACATATTTACGAAAAAGTACATACAAAATGAGTATTATTTGTAAATTTAAATATTGCTAATCATAACACATTCTCAGGTGTTCCTTGCTTGTTTGTAAAACTAGGTGATTGTAACATCACCAAAATGAACATAAAGTCCTAGTCCCTACGTAACAATATGTTTTCCAAACAGTGATCTCTATACTATCTGGATGTTGAACTACAGATTTCTGAGCGTGCCAGTCAAAGATGTTCATATTCTGTTTCTTGACTAATTACAAGATGGCTGGTATGAAGTTTTTACAAGAAAACGAAAAGGAAATACGTTTCGATTCCGTACTCATACGAGTCTGTTACTTCGCATACTGAAATAAATTTCAAATCCAGAGGTAATCTAGCAATTATTTGTCATGTAGTAACTGATGGAAATCGGTTTGATTAATTACAACATGACGGACAATGTTACATCGTGTGCAAGACATATGAACGTGCATGCACGCTACAGTTCTATGCTCAGACACCAGAGTTATACATCCAGGTTATTTAGAGATTACTGATTAGAAATGATTAATTATTAGCATCTATGTCGAAGATTTTTGAACTGATATTAATTTATAATATTAAAAAATTATTCATAATTAAAAATTATACAATTTTTGCATGTACCAATGAAGTATGGAATGAAACCTGGTTTGCTGCCTGCTTCAATGACATTTGACACAAATTGTATAGAACTGGTAATATTGAAATGCACAATTAATACCTATTATGTAAGTACATTTTCGTAAATATGCCTGGCACACGTATTCAGTACACAATGTACTAATGTTAAAAATACATGGTGCATTCTTCAAAGTTTATGAATTTGTTCTTTTTCTGTACAGAAGACCCAAAGATGGCCTCATTTTGACCGTAATCGATAGCCGTTAATAAATATTTCCGGTACATCTGTGTATTTTCAAACTGAAATTTTTAATCTATATAAGAGCTGTACAGCACCACCCACACACAATATTTATAAAGCAACTTGTTTGGTTCTGCAAATGTGGATGAAATAGTTTTACATTTTCTTTTGCATATAGCCTATAATCTGAACACTCGGCATTCCCGGTTATTTATTTAATTGAATGTTCTTTTGAACCACACTCCCTCTTCCTTCCTCTGTCTGTTCTCGCCTCATCTCCCCAGTCTTTCTTTCTCTTTGTTCATGTCCTCATCTGCCTATCTCAGTCCATCTCTCTTCCCCCTAATTCTGGAAAATTACATCTATCTACGTATTTTCGTGGAAATCGGTGAGTCGGGATCGAAAATTATTGGAAGGCATCCTCAGGCCTACACCTTTAGAAATTTTACGCAGACAGCGAAGTTCCTCTTACTTGGTAGCTATAGGGCACCAAATTACATCATTATCGGAATAAAACTGTAGATTGCTGGTGTCGTCTGTCTAACGGACCCTCCGATGTTGCTCTTTATTTTGAAGGACAAGTGTGCAAAGACTTACATTTACAATTATTTATACGTAGTGATTATCAGTAACAGTTTAAGAAGCAAATGGGCAGCTTCGCACCTCGCTACCTATCTTAAAAGACGTACCATGTTATCTCCGTATTCTTTCAATAAACTTTGTTTTACTCTCTTGTTCTGACTTTCGTTGAGGTAGTAATATTGTGTCATAACATAGATTCCAACACAGAAAAATAAAACCTGAACCCAGCAAAGCGCATTACATTTATATATGTATTTTATTATATTTAATATTATTTTTAGTAACGTTCGGTTTTTGGTTGTAGACTGCCACATAAATATCTCATGGCCGAATAAAAATAGTAAATATGCAGCAGATAATTTATACATAAACAATTATATGTATTTGTGGACAAGGACTTAATATATTTGCATAAAAATCCATGATAAATTAAATATTAATTGTGTAAATATATTTCGACGGCGGCAGTATATTTGAACAGTGAGACGCCACGCTTAATAGCTACCTGAGCAAAGAGCTTCAGTCTCAACCGATTTTAGTATTGTTAAACATGTATTTGTTTGTTAGTCTCTGGTTAAAAAGTGATGAACTAGTAGAGCTGTGGAACTGTGGTAATTCAGGTATTGTGTACTCGTGTGATGACAAACTGTGTTTCATAACAAATATTGTAATTCATCGCGGATTAATTTGGAACTTCAATGTTCGATGGACTTCATTACTTTACGAGTGATAATTTGGAACTTTTACTCTCGAGTGCGTGTGATATTTATTGTGCCTCTTACGTACAATAGTTGGGGAAATATTCAGTTATATACCGATGTATAAAGTAGGACCAACTCCACATTTTCATGACCAAAAAGAGTAATAAACTAAACTTATATAAAAATTACTGGTGAGTAAATCTCTTCTAAACATTATCTTAGAATCCATTTTGTTGGTTAGTTAGAGATTTCATTTATGTTTATTTAAATATATTTCTCGCGTCACCATCAGATTTATAGACTGGCTAAACTACATATTATTGATCTTATTTAAGCAGTTTAGGTAGCTGTTTAGGGCATTGAAGCTGACATACATAACTCACCCCTATGAACAGAGACAACGAGCCATAAACCTTTTACTACCCTGAGTTATGTATTGCCCAATTCTTATTGGTGAGTACCGATAGGAACAGTGATAAGTGATTATGTTAAAGCCCTCCTGATAAGCGTAAGAAATAATAATAATAAAACGTATCAAGCAAGTCTTCCACCTCACTTGACCTATATGACGGTTTCAGTTGGCCTTTTCCCCCTTTTTCTATCTCTCAGGGCTACCGTACTACTCTGAAACAAGCAGTCCCCACTATGTGAAAGTGCAACTAATATGTAATGCTAATTACGGATAATATCAGCATGATTAAAACATTAACTTTCCACGTGCCAAGCATAGCATTAATCAGCGTTTTTACTTGTCTGTGATATTTTCCTTGGTGGAAATCAGTACAGTTCCCCAAAATAACGGAACTATGGATGACATCCAGTAAAATGTTAATGCCTTGACGGTTGCCGATCTTATATGTTATACTGTCACTTTGAAAACTACACGTGGTCCGGAATTCGAAGGCTGGTCTTTAATATAGCACAACACAAAACAGGTTTATTGATAACAAGCGTACACTCAGAAAACACTGCAGCCTGATTGGAGTACTCCGCTATTTATAAATAGAAGGAATTTTATGGATCTTCCAAGTCCATAATTCATAAGAAATAATTAGAACGTTCTAGAAATAGTAAATACACAGAAATAAATTTTTTCTACCAGTTTGGGGTTAGAACCGGGCACCTCAAGCGGCGATAACCACTGCCCAGGCATTCCATCAGATGAATCACGGCACGATGATAAGAAATCCCCAAAAAAAGTTCTTAGGCTGCACTTAACAATCGCAAAGTTCTCTTGCGCTACACTCTAACGGAACTGCAACGTAAGCCTTTCACTTAAAGACAGCCATTGTTCCAACTTTAATGTGGACTTTAAAGTTTTAGTTTTCTCCTTTTATTACGCTTCATTTCAGGAGCTGCTGTTATTCTCAACTTAACGGGCTTGCGGCGTCGCGTTAAATCAGCAAAGTAGCCGTGAATAGAAGCTGTTTTTCTCCCCGTCTTTAAGATAATGTCTTAATTAATGAGCTTGGATCGCTGTGAATAAGCTGTCTGCTTTAAATACACTCTTGCGTAAATAAGTTGAACAAATTAAACATGCTGTACTCTGTATTCTGTCGAAGAATATTCCAAAAAAACGTATGATTGAAAAGAGAATGCAAGGCAAACAGTGCAACAGTAACAATGGCTAAGCAAAAAGCTTGCAGAACATTCCAGTTTAAAATTTAATTGTACAAATGTGTTTAAAAGTTTACTGCTGTTTGGAAAAAGATTCCAAAAAGGTAACCCACATTAAATGACGTTTCTTTATTACGTCTCTGCTAACATATCTTAAACACAAATTATAAAAAGTTAAGAATTTTATGTTTTGTAAATTCATTGGACTTGGCTCGTATTAGGCGTAATGTTTCGGGACGTTATCTGTTTAGAGGATCGTGAGAAATATTAAGTATACTTTAAAAAAATGTTCAGATGTTTGTAAAGCTTATGGGACTTAACTGCGGGGTAATCAGTCCCTAAACTTACAAACTACTTATGAGCTATCTTATACTAAAGACAGCACAAACATCCATGCACGAGGGGGGATTCGAACCTCCGACGGGGAACAGCCTCGCGCATCGAAGCATAGCGCCTCAATGCGCTCGGCCACTCCGCCGATAAAAAATAATAAGTTATGTGTAAACAGCATAATACTTCTTTCTAATTTTTTGCGTTTTTTTTCTCTTGTGGAGTTTGGCCGTATATTTAGGTTCTAATATTCATTATGAATATAAAATAAGATTGGAAAATCTCATTTTGACGTAACACCTGATCAGTTATACATCATCTCACCTCATTGTAAAATGATCCGTCCTAGCAATATTACGGGCAAGTTAGACATTATCTCCTTACTTATTGTTGATCAAATGTAATTTTCTTATCAACTTTAGTACTGATAAGCATCTTTCTGTGTTGGCTACTGTGACTGGTTTTGTTCTAAAAATTCGAAATGAAACTACGAGATTATGGCATGCGACTACTCAATTATTTAAAAATATAAATTTTCGTTATTTCTGTATTTGGTTGTGTGGCCATCTTCCGCAACAGCTGTTAAAATTGACTATAAGAGGTAATCCGTCTTATGCCGACTGCAGTTAAGATATTTCTTTTACACCAGACGCGTATCGCTTTTTATTTTAAAAGCATCTTCTGTGCTTTGTAAACGATACAAAGGTTTGTACAATTTGTTTTGTATACATAGATTAAAAACAGTTTTTAAAAACTTTCTGCACGTTAGGCCTATGTGTTTTTAAATAGACATTCAGTCTACTCACGGTGTTGCCTCTTCTTTACATCTCAGTGCTGTTTCTGCGTCTTGTTGCCTGGACTTGGTTGGTTCGTGGCATGTGTTTTTCGGATGTGTACGGCACTTTTCGTCTGTTTTCTTTTTTTTTTTTTTTTTTTTTTTTTTTTTTTTTTGTTACTTCATTCTTTGTATCTTGTAAAGGGACTGACATGACAGAATATCTTCACAGAAATCTTCAGCATACATGATTACAGTTAATCATGTGGTGGCTTTTATCTTGAACATCACTGAGCTTAGGAAAAAACCGAAATACATTGTTCTGACTCAATAACAAATCAGACGTTTCTTTTTGTGACGTTAGAGCTCAGTCTGATATGTAAAAGTAAACATTAACCTTGAAATACATTTTCGAGTCGATTTGAGGTGCCTGGTCTTTCTGTTCATAATCAATGGCTTTAGGGGATTTTAAACGCCTTAGTAGTTTGTGAGTATGAAATTGTGTTTTATTTCTCATTTCTTTTGCATTATTTGCAGCTATTTCAAGTGTTTCCTCGGTCGGACAGACGATCAAAACGTTGTTAGATCTGTTAAAGCATCTAAAACTACCAGCATATCCACATTAACAAAGACAAAGTTTACTTTTGTCAGAAGATCAAGCCATACTTGAACTGATCACGTAAGTGACAAAGTACATAATTTGTCTGCTAGACACTTGGACACATATTGAAGAGCTAGTTATTTCATATAAAGCACCGTAAATCTCTGGTAAATTATTATGCAAAGTTCTCACAGCATGTATTCTATTTGAGCATCTTGTCCCAGACATTTTACAGTTAAAATAGTTTGAAGACAACTATTGAACTACACTGACTAAACCTATAGTGTAATAATTAAAATTAGCTGTGTCTTTAACAACTGATTTTAAACTATGGCCCCACACAGCTCATAAAGCCCCCGCGGATTTAGTTCCAACAATCGCCTTATTCATCATCGTCATCATCATTAGAGACTGATTATGCCTTTCAGCGTTCCGTCTGGAGCATAGTACCTCTAATAAAATTCCTCCATGTTCCCCTATTCAATGCTAACATTGACGCCTTAGTAAAATATTGTTTTTACTGGGCATTTTTTTAACCATTTGCTTAGCCCTGCCAACGTAAATTCTTCATATCCAAATTTTATTTTGGTATTATTCCTTAATAAAAGGAGTCAAACCGTTGCAAGTAGCATAAAAATTGGACAAATAGCCAAGAAGTATTCTCTTAGTTCCCATTTTGTTGGTGGTCGCTCGAATTAATGAATCTAATAATGATACTAATTTCTTCACATATGAGTAATCAGGAGGACATTCAATAATGACTGATAAATATTTATTTATTCGGCATAAATTTAGACTTTGGATTTTGGTTGCAAGTACAGAAATTATTTAATGTTGAATTTTTCCTCCGAGATATGTCGACGAGACTGTGAGAGTTGTATCGTTCATCACGCCTTTTATGATGTCAGTAATATTGGGCTCAATTTTCAGAATTTATAAATGCATTTCGGTAAAGTCTCATTGTTCTGATCATACAAATTACTGCTCTTTCCACGAAACGCCGTCTTTTGTGAATACAAACACTGAATAATATATGATCCATTTCACAACATTGTACCAGCGTCTACAGATTTTAGAAGCTTTTGGAATGTGGTGCTACAGGCGAATGATGAAGATTAGATGGGTAGATCACGTAACTAATGAGGAGGTGCTCAACAGAATTGTGGAAAAAAAAGATTTTCTGGCATATTCTGACTAAGAGAAGGGATAGGTTGGCCGGACACCTTCTAAGACATCAAGGAATCGTCGAGTTAGCATTAGAAGGAAGTGTGTGGGGTAAAAATCATAGAGGGAGATCGAGAGACGCATACAGTAAAGAGATTTTAAAGGATGTAGGTTGCCGTTCGTACTCTGGGATGAAGAGGCTTGCACAGGACAGGGTAGCCTGAAGAGCTGCATCAAACCAGTCTGCGAACTAAAGACCACGACAACATTGCACAATACTTTCATTTCTAAAATGACATTGAAGAGTATGCGTCATTACCGTAATTCCCGTGTGAGAAACAAAATCACATCCCGCTATGTTAGGCGGAATAACGTAACCAGCTGCTCCGCTCGCCCAAACTTTTCCCTGACCCTCCTGCGGCCGGACTACTGTCGGGTGTTGCCGCAGCGGCCTCACGTGGCGCTCGGCCACCCCTACACAGGACACGGGCTGTTACCGCGACCGCCGAGTGGCCGCAAACACGCGACACGCCTAATCACAGCTGCGACCGTCCCTGCATATGATAGGCGCCGGCCTGCAGGGGCGGGGGTTTGGATTCCGGTGGAAGGTATACAGAAAAACGAGGCAGCCACTTCGGCCTCTGGTGAGCAAAAACTCCCAGCCACCGTGAGAGCAGCCATTACCTGTACTCAGCTGAACACTGTCTCCATGTACTGCAATTCTCACGTTTCCTACCGGTTAATTATTTGTTAAAGAACCGTGATTAGTGTTGCCTACAAAGGACGTGCATAAGGCTATCCTTATCCGAATTATTGTGACAAAAAAGGTAATTAAAGCAATCCGAAGATTGGTTTGAACACCACAGTGCTTTACTAGGCATGGTCCTGTTTGGAGGTGGTATGCCGCTGCCTTCCTCCGACCTTCGAACTGGCTTACCCAGCCAGTTATAGGGGGACCTACAGTTTAACGTGGGTTCCGAACCACGGTGCTACTCGGTATTTTTCATATGAGCAGTACTGCAAGAGGTGAAGGAAGTGGGAAGTGACAGATAAAAATCCTAGGACCTTTGTATTTGTAATCTGGCACTCTACCACTGTGCAACCGAGGCGCGTTCCATACGGAAATGTAGACCATTTATGAGACAATGTGAGCAGCTCTCTTGAACTGTTCGCGGATGATGCTGTCACTTATAGGATCAAAACCAGGTTGATTTAGATATTTGCAGGGTACAAATAATTAATTAACTGACCTTAATAATGAGAACTGTGAAGCCAGCTAAATGATCACTAAAGGAAATCTGTTATATTTCGCTTACACGTTAACATAGATCTACGGGCGTAAATTCAAATAAATACCTAGGAATAACTATTACGAACAATTTAAATTGACAATAACATATACAAAATATCGCAGGGAAGGCGAATCGAAGACTACCTTTCATCTGCAGAATGCTTGGAACATGTAACAGTTTTACTAAAGAAACTGACTGCACTACACTTGTGTGTCCTATTTTAGAACATTGCTGTGCATTGCGGGATCCACAACAAGTGAGACTGACGGACGATTTGAAGAAAGTTCAGAGAAGAGTAGTTGGTTTGGGCTTACCGTGATAGGGCGGGGAGGGGAGGGAGGGAAACGGTACGAGAACTGGGATGTAAATCATTAAAAGAAAGGCGTTATTCGTTGCGTCGGGTTTTATTTTCGAAATTTCTTAAAGAGACAATTACATAGGGGGACATGTTACTCAAAAGACAGGAATAAGATCGAAAACTGAAAAAAATTAGGTGTTCCTTTTTCCCAGTTGCTATTGGAGAATGGAACGGTAAAGAGATATCGTAAAAGCGTTTAGATCGACCCTCTGGAATATGATTTGCAGAGTATGTACGTAGATGTAGATGTTGGACTTTGAAGGAGCATGTACTGCACTTACCAACGCAGGAATGATTCCTGTGTTAAACAATTAACGATGATTAACTGACGAAATACTGCCAACTACCCATAGTCTGGACATCCTGCGAGACTCAATACCTTCTAAATTAAGCCTGACTTTCAACGATAAAATCTCGACTACGTACACGATTTATTCGACCAAAAAGTCGTTCCAATTTTATCCATTTACGTCGCTATTTACTAAGTTTTGACCCAGTGGTACGAGTTTGAGATGTTCAAGATAAATAGACTTTTATAACCACGAAACTGTTATAGTGCACATTAACATTGCTAAGGTGTGGGCACATTTGAGATTAACTGACATCTTTCGCAAAATGACTTAATTATATCCATAATTTACCTTGGCACCATCTCCGCTTTGGTTACAAAACCCTCTTACATGCTGTAACAAGGCAGTAGTAAAACAAATGTCCTGTAGTCACAATTAGCACTGATCTGGAATAAACCAAACGTTATTCACCCCCTGTTCATATTATAGGAACTCAGTAGCAAGACACCCCAAAAATCTCTATTCTGTTGCACTCGCCATTTTTATACATTTATTAATGGATTGTGCACCGCAATGATTTTCTCCTTTGGATTTTTTAAAGACATTCGTTCAGAAGAGAGAATATATTCCTGTTTATTAAGCACCTCTTACAATGACTAATGGTCATAAATAGCGTAGGATCATTAGCGGTACAGAGCAGCGTTCAACTAACCATCGATCAATGCTATTGTTCACCCTCATGCTAAACATAGCATCATGACGACATACCTGATATGGATATTAACCCTACAGGTGACAGCTAGGTCACCTGTCAAGCAATATTATACAGACACATACACGGTACTTGTAAAATCAGTAAGTGTGCTACTTGTGTAAAATGGGAAAGGCGCGCGACTATCTCAAATTGACCTAGGGTAGATTGCGATGGCCTGCAGGGAAGACATTAGCAAATGGAAAACTGCACAACTGCTCGTGTGTTGGAACCAGTGGCGAATCCTTGCGGCGGAAGGACCTGTGGGGCTGCAATTCCGCCCCCCCCCCTTTCCCCATTCCCAGAGCATGAGGAAAACCTTACACCAATATTACTCAAGCTACGTCATTTCAAAGCAATGGTGCACTGAAATATTAACAAAAACATACCGTTCTTACTAAGATAAATTACAATCTAGTGTCTAAAATTGTACACATTTGCAGCTAATTGAGGAACAGTTTCGTAATTGTTCCACGTAGTTTATTCGGCATCTCGTTTATTGTGATGCACAGAATTCGTAGTTCAAAAGCCGCCACTACCTTTTTTGTTGCCTTCACTCCTCAAAGAGTTTCGGGCACTCTTATTATTTAAATAGAGCTATGTCCTGCAATGTTTAGAGTTGTGCATATATAAGAGTGCTGTTCCAGAATATGCATTTGTTCTATTTCGTGAACATGCCTTGATATACTAACAGCGAATTGAACCATAGTCTTCAGAAGCATATGCACATAAATTGGGAGGATACTGTAATAATGAGTATTAGATGAAGAGGCTTGCTAAAGATAGAGTATTTATTTTATTTATTTATTTATTTATTCTGTTCCATAGGACCCACTTCAGGAGTAAGACTCCATGGTCATGGAACAAGTCAATACATTAATTGTTACACAATAATGGTAATAGAAAAAGTGAAAAGAATCAATAAAGAAAAAATAAATTAGCTTAATTGTTTAACTTTTCTAGGAGTTCCTCGACAGAATAAAAGGAGTGAGCCACGAGGTAACTCTTCAATTTAGATTTGAAAGCATGTGGATTAGTGCTAAGATTCTTAAGTTCTTGTGGCAGCTTATTGAAAATGGATGCCGCAGAATACTGCACCCCTTTCTGCACAAGTGTTAAGGTGGTGCGGTGCAAATGTAGATTAGACATCTGTCTAGTATTCACCGAGTGAAAGCTACTAACTCGTGGGAATAAGCTGATATTATTAACAACAAACAACATTAAAGAAAAAACGTATTGTGACGCCAGAGTCAAAATTCCCAGACTACTGAAAAGGGGTCGACATGACGTTCGCGAACTTACACCAGATATTGCTCGAACCGCCCGTTTTTGAGCCAGAAATATCCTTTTTGCATCAGGCGAGTTACCCCAAAAAACAATGCCGTACGTCATAAGTGAGTGAAAGTAAGCGAAATAGACTACTTTTCGTGTTGAAAAATCACTTATCTCAGATATTGTTCTAATGGTAAATATAGCAGAATTTAGTTTTGGAACAAGATCCTGAACATGGGCTTTCCATGACAGCTTACTGTCTATATGAACACCTAGAAATTTGAACTGTTCAGTCTCACTTATCACATGCCCATTATGTGTAATCATAATGTCAGATTTCGTCAAATTATGTGTTAGAAATTGTAAGAACTGAGTTTTACTGTGATTTAACATCAACTTGTTTTCTATTAGCCATGAACTTATCTCTTGAACTGCATTATTTGATACTGTGTCAATATTACGAGCAACATCCTTCACTACCAAGCTGGTATCATCAGCAAACAAAAATATTTTACAATCACCTGTTATACTCGAAGGCATATCATTTATATAAATAAGAAACAGCAATGGTCCCAAAACAGACCCCTGGGGCACCCCATACTTAATTGTGCCCCATTGGGATTGCACGTCATAGCCATTTTCTACATTGCGGAGAATTACCTTCTGTTGTCTATTATTAAAGTAAGAGGTGAACCAGTTGTGGGCTACTCCCCGTATTCCATAATGTTCCAACTTCTGCAACAATATTTTGTGATCAACACAATCAAACGCTTTTGTTAAATCAAAGAAGACGCCTAATGTCCGTAGCCTCTTATTTAACCCATCAAGTGCCTCACAGAGAAACGAAAATATAGCGTTTTCGGTCGTTAAACCACTTCTAAAACCAAACTGTACGTTTGACAGGAAATTATGTGAACTGAAATGATCAATTAATCTTGAATATACAGCCTTTTCAATAACTTAGGGTGGAGAGCTGCATCAAACCAGTCTTAGGACTGAAGAGCACAACAAACAACAACACACAGAACGTGCTGATACTGGTAGTTTCATATATAAATGCTGTCCTAGATTTTTGCGGCAACTGTCTTTCGCTAAAGAAACGGAAGGGAAATCTATACATTGCAGCAAATTACCTTGCTTTTTTTAAGCAATGATTCATTGATTTTTAAATATGTTAAAAATTATTTAGACTCATTGCACCTGATAAAATATTTGTCTTTGGCATGGATGCTAAGGACGTTTTTAAGTAGATAGTATTACCTTCTCTGTGGTTCCCATATGACTTTGTTCATGTTAATTTGTTCTGCGCTAAACTAAAGAGCAAATATTCTGTTGTAAACAGTGACTACGTTTTATTTTACAGCTAAAAGAACAAATGGAATAAGTGTGGTAATACTAAATTCCACATAACTCTAGTTCTTAATATATATAAAAAGTTAGTACTATAATTAAGTTATTTACAACAGTCAGTGTACAGAATCTCCCCAGTTTTTGTACATCTGATAAAGAAGTCTATATCTGCATTTCGTTGGTATGTATTTCATGGTATGTCCTCAAAATAGAACAAATGCACATTTCAGAGAAAGCGCTGTAACCTTTGAACAACTTGAAATTTTTTACTTTATTTATTTTTATTTTTACATTTTTCCCCTAGCCATCGGTTTGAGGTGCTTCTATGCCACGCTCCACAACCCCACTTCTCGACGAAAATCCTGGACTCGCCACTGGTTCAAAAAGTGCTTTGATGAGTCTTGAACAAATGGCTAAACCAATAACCAATATTCGTTGACTGGATGGTTAGCCAACCCTCATTACAACTTTCGGACGCCCTAGACTGGGCTAACTGCTAAACAGGACGGGCGCCGAAATATGGCACAACTTGTTGCTGACTTTTAGTATTTGGCAGAGCGCAAGTGTGTATGAACACGAAGTGAACTGAACATTGATAGCAATGGGCCTCCATATCTCACAACCTATGCATGTGCCAATGTTAATACCACGATTGAGCAGCAGTACTTATCATGGTTACTGGACGTAGGCCCATTGGCAGAGTATTACATGGTCCGAGATGAACCCCGATACCGATTTATCTTGGTGATGGAGAGAGCGAATCTGTCGTCTTCCAGGGGAACAGCTCTTTGACACCTGTAGTGTGGGACAGAGACCATTCCGCTACGGCTCAGCTATGTTCTGGAGAAAGGTCACGTGTGCTAAGTGGAGCTCATGCAAGGCACCAAGATGGCCAAGAAGCATCATACAGTGGTTTCAGGACATGTACACACATTGTTACGACGATCATATTTTCACACGGCAGTGGCAATTTTCAACAAGATCATGCACCATGTAATAATGCGAGGGGGCTGAAGGAGTGGTTCGAGGATCACAGTGGCAAGTTGCGATTTATGTACTGGGCCCGAAACTCGTCATATCTGAAACCAAGCGAACCAATCTGGGCTGCGATTGTACGTTGAGTCTTAGCTCATCTGGTCACTTCTGAATTTACGGGAATAGAGCGACTAGTATTTGTAGATGTAGTACGAATTCCCTCCAGCTACCTATAAAGGCCTCATTATTACCATACCAAGATGCGACGCTACTGTTATTAGTGCGAATTGTGGGCATATTGGCCTTTAGATAGTTGGTCATCATGTTCTGCCTGGTCAGTCAGTGTACATCATATTGAAATATTTTCAGTTAGAATTTTAATATTATGCTAGTGTGACACACGATCTTTGAAGGCTATTTCCGCTGGATGTTATAAAGGTATTTATACAAGTTACACCACAATCAAATATATACAGTCGCGACAATCACTGCTGTGAAATTTGTTTCCAAAGCAACGACAGTAGTGCTCTTAGTGGTGGGGGTGCTGCCGAAGGATTGATGTTTGTTTACAATCATTTGTGTACGTAATTAACGAAATAGAGTGTATAATTTTTGCGTCACCAGCATAATTAAAATATCAAAAGACATACGTAATAAGGAAATTAATGTAAAATTGGGGAACTTAACCGATTCAGTGGTTTAACGAAGAACTTCGTCATGAAGCAATACTTACAAATATGTGTATATTTGCAGCTTATTCCGCTGAATGTAAATAGAATACAAACATAAGATACACATGAATTTCTATTATGGTCTGTTCTTACTATGACAGGCAGTTTTTTGACGAGTATCAATTCGGTCTGGAATCTAATGATTCGCACATTTTTAGGCTTCACTCATCTTTCATATTATTTTGAGCGTGCTTACTTTAGCTTAAAAAGGATCTTGCCGTTTGTGGAGAAGGCAGCGATCGACCGAAAGCCAATCGCAAGCAGGCGCCGCGCACCCTGGAGGGAGAACCGAAGATGCGCGCCCTCTACAAGCGGCTATATCTAGGCCGACATACGTCTGGGCGCCTGTCAGTTACTAATGAGAAATCGTCAGTTACTATTCAGAACTAGGGCAGTTACAAGGTAGCTACGAAGACAGAAATAGGACAGTACTAAGTCAGAACGCGGCTATGATCTTAGCAGTAACTACATCACAGCACAGCTAGCATCATGCGGACGACGCCACGAGAAGCAAGAAGAGAGAAGTAACAGACTTATGTTCTAAAGTTGAGTATTATAAATTTGAGTCAATAAAACTTGTATTATTAATCTGAATAGTTTTTACAGTTGACATCGATACCACCACCAGTACCTTCATTGACAAATAGACCGGGACGAGTACTAAACAAAAGGCGACCAGGTCACAATAAAGCTATTGCAAGAATTGTGGAATTGGGTTCTTCTTTGTTGGAAACAGTTTGATTACTTTTTCCGTTTCTTGCCACGTGTAACATATATATATATATATATATATATATATATATATATATATATATATATATATATACACCCTATATCACTACCCAATATCTTTATGAAATTATTCTAATAAGTGTTACCTTCGGGAGACAGCATTAGTTTTAAAAAAAATATATATAATATATTTCAATTGATTGTAATTACACCTAAATGCCAGAATAACAATACATAAGTGGACCATCCATAATTTTACCCCAACTCGAAAAATTGATTAGCTATAATACAGCAAAAAGTACATAATAGTAGGCCTAGGCCAAAATATATTTTCGTGTATAATAAAAAAAAAGTAATACACCCTTTTTCCGTTAATAAGCAAACAGTGTTTGGTGACACATGTTGCAATAATGTGAAAGTATAAATAAAATTATAACAGCGAAACCTATTAGCACACATGAAACTTTAATGCTCACTGATAACGAATATTATGTTTATAGACTCAATAACACTGAATCTTGCCATTAATTGCCGATTTAATAAATATAACCGGACTTTCCAAATTAATGTAAACATTGGGCACTGAAGAACGAAACAGATACACCAAATTATATTCACGAAAAGAATAAGTCATTTAATAACACGCACAAACAACATTAAACTCGTAACAGATCTGTCAAAACATTTAATATACTCGAAGTAAACAAACAGACTCCATTTTTCGAAGTCATGACAACTACTTTGTTAGACGTACATTTTAAAACTATCTTACAAATAACTAGCAAAACACAAACACCATGAAATTAAAGAAATGAAATATGTATATTGTTTACTACTTTTACGTAATATATAAATAACATTTACCTTGCTTTAAAATTTGAAGTGGATAAAGACATACTTGTGAACCTCAGAGTGGGAATAAAAGGATCGAACTCGAGACGCTGGGGCACTCTCACTCTCGCAGGACACTGGCGGTGACACGCTGACTCTTGCTCTCAGGCCATGTATCTGATATTGTGTTATTTATATTTGTGAAAGTTTGCGCAAGAGAAGAAGTGCAGTAATAGTTAATAAAAGGTATAAACTCTACTTCACATTTTCCTTTAAACAAATATTTCCTGAAAAATATTTACAGAGAAATAACAAGACAGATAATGGTACACAACGCAAGAACATCGCAGCAAGCAACGCAACCTGCCAAGATAAAAGTACAAGATTTTATTTGACGTGTGTTTAACATTAACTGAGTGGACTCCTTTCCATGACAGCCATCCAGCAGATACTTAATTGTCCAGTCCTACGCCTCTGTAGGACAGATAGCTTTTGTTAGCTTTTGTAGATTTGGAGAAAGCATTTGACAATGTTGACTGGAATACACTCTTTCAAATTCTGAAGTCAGCAGGGATAAAATACAGGGAAAGGAGAGTTATTTACAACTTGTACAAAAGCCAGACCGCAGTTATTAGACTCGAAGGACATGAAAGGGAAGCATCAGTTGGGAAGGGAGTAAGACAGGGTTGTAGCCTATCTCCAATGTTATTCAATTTGTACATCGAGCAGGCGGTGAAGGAAAGCAAGGAAAAATTTGGAATAGGGATTAAAGTTCAGGGGGAAGAAATAAAAACATTGCGTTTTGCTGATGACATTGTAATTCTGTCAGAGACAGCAAAGGACCTGGAAGAGCAGTTGAACGGAATGGACAGCGTGTTGAAGAGAGCGTATAAAATGAACATTAACAAGAGCAAAACAAAAATAATGGAATGCGGTCTTAGAAAATCAGGCGATGCTGAAGGAATTAGATTAGGTAACGAAACAATGAAGGTGGTAGATGAGTTTTGTTACTTGGGTAGTAAAATAACATGCGATGGTCGCAGTACAGAGGATATAAAATGCAGAATGGCAATGGGAAGAAAAGCATTTTTGAAAAAGAGAAATTTGCTAACATCGAATATTAATTTAAGGGTAAGGAAGTCTTTTCTGAAGGCATTTGTGTGGAGTGTTGCCTTGTACGGGAGTGAAACATGGACGATAAGCAGTGCGGACAGGAAGAGAATAGAGGCTTTTGAAATATGGTGCTACAGAAGAATGCTGAAGATTAGGTGGGTAGATCGCATAACTAATGAAGAGGTACTGAACAGAATTGGTGAGAAAAGGAATTTTTGGCATACCCTGACTAAAAGAAGGGATCGCTTGGTAGGACACATTCTTAGACATCGGGGAATCGTAAATTTAGCATTGGAGGGAAGTGTGTGGGGTAAAAATCGCAGAGGAAGACCAAGAGACGCGTATAGTAAGCAGATTCAAGTGGATGTGGGTTGCCGTTCTTATGAGGAAATGAAAAGGCTTGCTCAGGATAGAGTAGGGTGGAGAGCTGCATCAAACCAGTCTCCGGACTGAAGACCATAACAACAACAACAACGCCTCTGTAGAGGACAAAAAGATATATGTTGGAAGAAGAAAAACAAAAAGGGAGAGCGACGTCGCACACGTCTGTGACGCTTTTTCTTCAGCCACAGCTGCAGTGGCTGATTTGGTACGTTAAATACTGTAGTTATTGCATTCTATATTCGTTTCCTACGTTCCATCCTGGCCGATTTTACTGGAACTGTAGTGAAGAAACCGTAACGTTCATGTGTAGAAAGCGACGTCTTTCTACCAAAGGGCAGGTCTTCTGGTGTTTCCCAGCCATTCTTTATTTTCAATAGGAAATTAAATTATTCAGTAACAGCCTGTGGGTTACAAGATAATTGTAAATAAACTATCCTGCAATTTACCGTTTCGAACCTTGTCAGGGATCTTAGGCAATCCATGAAAGACAAATGTGGAGCTATTTTTAAGTTATTACCTATTTTATGGCACTACTTACGTTCCCTAATCCAAAACGTATGTGAAAATAAATAAAAACGATACTGTTCGCATTCATCAATATCGTATTCAGAAAAATAGCTTGTCGGCCGCTTGGAGCGCTGCTGTCGCAGTATATAACAAGTCTGTGGGAGTGTCGTGACATTATTTTATGGGAGTAACTCTGTCTGAACACTTCTTTGTAGACACTTGGCTTGAATGGTTATATTTAGAGTAACAAGCGCCACTGCAATCTAATAATGCAAGTTAGGCGCCACTGTTCGTTTCACCCCAAGAGAAGCAGTCCTTGCGATAGATCAAAGAAAAGAATTAAATTACGAGCAATTCTTCGGAGACCACTGGTGGTGCTACAGCTGACCCGCCCCTCGTGAAAGAACTTTCGCGAGGATTTTCACTCGGGGCGAATTTACATTCCTTTTCTTTTGGCTTTGAGCTCTGTTGGAATTCATTTTATTAAACAGCGTGTTCCACAGATCTCCTATTAAGAAGATTTCCTTTGCAGAAATGTAATTTTGCCACTGCGTTTCGTTTTCCATTTTATTTTATTACTTTTATTGTCACAATATTATGTCATTTACATACTCCATATAAACTCACAAAAAGTCGCAATAGTATAATCGGTCCACAGTGGTTGCTTTGGCGTATGGTTCATTTACTGCTTAGAAGCACTTATTAAAATCATCTCCAGCCAATTGTTTAGTCATTTGTTTCATATCTGCATAAATGTATATCTCGGCCAGTATACTTGATAAGTGCAGCATATTGCCACCTTAAAATAAGTTACACTCATGTTTAGAAAAACATAAATGCTTGAAACACTATAGAGACAGGAAGTTCAAATTTCCTGCAGAAATGATTAGCAATGCAAAACAATGCAGACATTGTGTCGACCTTCAATGTATCTAAATAATTAAAAGATTGCTTGAAATATCTGCTACCAGTCGCAACGACGATTTAAGTGTTAAAAATGTGTTTCAATACTTTGCATCATCGTCAGGCTATAGGCATTAACCTGTATTGACAACATTTTGATGTTTGTGGCAATGAACCTGTGGATACAGAAAGATGACCTATTTAAGGTTATGACTCTTTATGGGGGGCTAAGTAGCGGACTGTTTATAAAAATGTCTGTTTTATACGCTGACTTTCTTGTTGAACGGTTTTCTTCCTCGTTTGATTGAGTGCATAGCACTTATACCTCTAGGCTTGCTAGCCCCACAGCACCCACTTTGCGACACAATTTTACTGTCGTCATATGGCTGACACACTAAACAAGATGGCGCTAAAAACAAAGTTTGTATCGATTAGTCGATATTTAGCATCGAGAGTCACTTCAAATGCCTTCTGTTGTTCTTGCTGCCATATAATTGACGAGATGTAAATATTTAATATATACTGCATCTGTCTTAGCGAGCCGCGCGGGAGTAGCCGAGCGGTCTGGAGCGGCACGTTACGTATCGCGCGGCCTCCCGTGTCGGAGGTTCGAATCCTGCCTCGGGCATGGATGCGTGCTGTTCTTAGGTTTAGTTTAAGTAGTTTGTTAGTCTAGGGACTGATGACCAACGTAGTTTGGTCCCATGGAATTACAAACATTTGAATATTTTTTTGTCTTAGTGAACACAAATGTAACTGCGGCGCAGATAAGCAGACGATCCGACTCATCGTCACAATGCGCCCTCTGAGAGCCCACTCTGGTCAAACAACGGACTTACGGAATGTGACTCAAAGTGCGGTTGAATATATTAACAGCCTAATGTTAATTTGTAATTGTAGATATGTTGTTCATGACATAATCTTATTTATTTACGTCTTCCATTTAATTGGCAAAGCTATATACACAAATTTATTGTAACTGTATATTTTTCATATACGCGATTTGTACTTGCCCTACGCTAAATAATGAAGGACGCATTATTGGCATGAGAGATGCGTCTATCCAGGAAATTACTGTTCGTGTAGATGGAAATGTGTCGGCAGTGCAACAAATGTGTGCAGAGCGGCTATAATATTTCGAGTATCTCAGTGGCCTGGTGCAAGTCTATCAATTGGACGCCAATTCGGCGACTTGTTTGTCCCTAGCCCACCTCAGATATCCAATCGGGGAAAGGGGACCTACAGCTTAACATGGAATCCGAACCATGTGTCTTTTGAGGCGACTCCTCATATCGTTAAGAGGTGAAGAATGGGTTAAAAGG
Source organism: Locusta migratoria (assembly GCA_026315105.1). Taxonomy (NCBI): domain Eukaryota; kingdom Metazoa; phylum Arthropoda; class Insecta; order Orthoptera; family Acrididae; genus Locusta; species Locusta migratoria. The sequence goes on from CM048747.1 coordinate 82,243,534, forward strand.
CAGACTCAAGAAATCCGAGGTTAGACCTAGTTTCCAACTCGTGACCCTTCGGTTTCCAGTCGAGCGGCGAACGTAAGGCCTTAGAACCTGCTAAGCACAGTAAGTTGTGTTCTCGGAGTAAATGCATAATTTGCAGATATAAATAATTGTGCCCATAACATCTACATCTACAACCATACTCCGCAAGCCACCCGACGGTGTGTGGCGGAAGGTACCTTGAGTACCACTATCGATGTTCTCTCCTATTCCAGTCACGTATTGTTCGCGGAATGAAGGATTGTCGGTATGCCTCTGTATGGGATCTAATCTCTCTGATTTCAGTCTCATAATCTCTTCGCGAGATATACGTAGGAGGGAGCAATGTACTGCTAGACTCCTCAGTAACGCTTTCACGATTACCAAATGATCCTGAAACGAAACGCGCTGCTCTCCGTTGGATCTTCTCCACTTCCTCTATCAAATCCCACCTGGTACGGATCCCACACCGGTGATCAGTATTCAAGCTGTGGACGAACAAGTATACTGTAAGTTCTTTTGTTTTCGGACTGCATTTCCTTAGAATTTTCCCAATGAATCCAAGTCTGGCATCTGCTTTACCGACGATTGATTTTATATGGTCGTTCCATTTTAAATCTCTCCTAATGACTACTCCCAGATAATTTATGGAATTAACTGCTTCCAGTTGCTGACCTGCTATAGTGTAGCTAAATGATAAGGGATCTTTCTTTCTGTGTATTCGCAGCACATTACACTTGTCTACATTGAGCTTTAATTGCCATTCCCTGCACCATCCGTCAATTCGATGCAGATCCTCCTGCATCTCAATACAATTTTCCATTGTTACAACCTCTCTATATACTACCGCATCATCCGCAAAAAGCCTCAGTGAACTTCCGATGTTATCCGCAAGGTCATTTATATATATCGTGAACAGCAACGGACCCACGGCACACCTGACATAACTCCTACTTCGGAAGACTTCTCTCCATTGAGAATTACCTGCTGCTTTCTGTTATCTAGGAATTCCTCAATACAATCACACAATTGGTCTGATAGACGGTATGCTCTTACTTTGTTCATTAAACGTTTGTGGGGAACTGTATCAAACGCCTTGCGGAAGTCGAGAAACACAGCATCTATCTGGAAACCGTGTCTATGGCCCTCTGAGTCTCGTGGACGAATAGCGCGAGCTGGGTTTCACACGAACGCCTTTTTCGAAATCTATGTTGATTCCTACAGAGCAGATTACTAGTCTCGAGAAATGTCATTATATTCGAACATAATAAATGTTCCAAAATTCTACAACTGACCGACGTTAGAGATATAGGCCTATAGTTCTGAAAATCTGTTCGAGGACCCTTCTTGAAACTGGGGATGACCTGTGCCATTTTCCAATCTTTCGGAACGCTGTGCTCTTCTAGAGACCTACGATACGCCACTGCGAGAAGCGGGGGCCAGTTCCTTCGCGTACTCTGTGTAAAAACGAACTGGTATCCATCAGGACCTGTGGCCTTTCCTCTTTTGAGCGATTTTAATTGTTTTTCTATCCCTCTGTCAATTATTTCGATATCTGCCATTTTGTAATCTGTGTGGCAATCTAGAGAAGGAACTACAGTGCAATCTTCCTCTGTGAAACAGCTTTGGAAAAAGACATTTAGTAATTCCGCCTTTAGAGTGTCATCCTCTGTTTCAATGCCATTTACGTCACAGAGTGTCTGGACGCTTGGTTTGATCCACCTACCGCTTTGACATAAGACCAAAATTTCTTAGGATTTTCAGCCAAGTCAGTACAAAGAACTCTACTTTCGAATTCGTTGAACGCCTCTCGCATAGCCCTCCTCACGCTTCATTTCGCTTCGTGTAATTTTTGTTTGTCTACAAGGCTTTGGCTACGTTTATGTTTGCAGTGAAGTTCCCTTTGCTTCCGTAGCAGCTTTCTAATTCGGTTGTTGTACCACGGTGGCTCCTTTCCATCTCTTACGACCTTGCTAGGTACATACTCATCTAATGCATATTGTACGATGGCTTTGAACTTAGACCACTGTTCCTCAACACCATCAGTACTTAAGATAAAACTTCTGTGCTGAGCCGTCAAGTACTCTGAAATCCCCTTTTTGGCACTTTTTCCGAACAGAAAAATCTTACTATCTTTTTTAATATTTCTATTTACGGCTGAAATTACCGATGCTGTAACTGCTTTATGATCGCTGATTCCCTGTTCTGCATTAACTGTTCCGAATAGTTCGGGTCTGTTTGTCACCAGAAAGTCTAATATGTTGTCACCACGAGTTGGTTCTCCGTTTAACTGCTCAAGGTAGTTTTCAGATAGCGCACTCAAAACAATTTCACTGGATTCTTTGTCCCTGCCACCTGTAATAAACGTTTGAGTCTCCCAATCTATATCGCGTAAATTACAATCTCCTCCCAAAACTATAACATGATCGGGAAATCTACTCGAAAAATTTTCCAAATTATCCTTCAGGTGTTCTGTCACAACAGCTGCTGAGCCAGGAGGCCTATAGAAGCATCCGATTACCATGTTCGAGCCTGCTTTAACCGTGACCTTCACCCAAATTATTTCACACTTCGGATCTCCGTCTATTTCCTTCGATACTAGTGCACTTTTTATCGCTATAAACACGCCTCCCCCTTCACTGTCCAGCCTATCTCTGTGGAAACATTCCAATCTGAGTTTAGACAAATGTTCAAATGTTTGTATAGCTTATGGGACTTAACTACGGGGTCATCAGTCCCTAAACTTACAAACTACTTATGAACTAGCTAATCCTAAGGACGGCACAAACACCCATGCCCGAAGGGGGATTCAAACCCCCGACCGTAGTGGCCGTGCAGATCGTGACTGGAGCGCCTCAGTCCCCTCGGCCACCGCAGCCGGCTGAGTTTAGAATCTCATTATTGTTTACATCTGGTTTCAGCCAACTTTCCGTCCCTAGTATTATGTGGGCATTGTGATCGTTTATTATTGAGAGCAATTCTGAGACCTTTCTATAGACGCTCCTGCAGTTAACTACAACTAAATTGATCATTTCCTTCCCTGTAGTGTTCTGCCTACTGCTACCTTGTCGCGGCTCAGGAGGCATCTTTTCGGGCCTAGGGAGGGAATTATCTAACCTAAAAAAAAAAAAAAAAAAAACCATGCGCACTCCACACGTACTCCGCTATCCTTGTTGCCGCTTCCTGCGTGTAGTGCACGCCTGACCCATTCAGGGGAACCCTACATTTCTCCACCCGTTAGCGGAGGACCGCGATCGGTTCTGAGAACGACACTACAAATATTTAGCTCAGAATCCATCCCGCGAGCGAGGCTTTCTGCCTTCACCAACTCCGCCAACCGCCTGTATGAACTGAGGATGACCTCTGAACCCAGCCGGCAGGAGTCATTGGTGCCGACATGAGCGACAATTTGCAGTAGGGTGCACCCAGTGCTCTCTATCGCCACCGGAAGGGCCTCCTCCACATCTCGGATGAGACCCCCCGGCAAGCAAACAGAGTGCATACTGGCACAGACAAATATGTTACTCTGTGATACTGGCTTTCTTCCCCGACCTTTCCACTATCTCCCTAAGGGGCTCCATCACCCGCTTAACATTGGAGCTCCCGATCACTAATAAACCCCTCCCCCCGTGTGCCTGCTCGGACCTTGCTGAAGGAGCGGCCACATGCTCACTCACAGGCAGAGCAGGCGATGCCGCACGGCCAGCCTCCCCTTTGAGCCTCCGTCTCCAGCGACGCGAACGCCGTTGAACCCGCCATTCCCCTGGGGGAGAGGGTGGCCCAACCGGGTCCGATACACGCAAAGATGTCTCGACAGCAGGGACCGTGGGTGAAGCATGTGACACCTGAGGTGTCCCATGCGACGCACCGGACTCCACACTGACGCTACAGTCCGAGGCAGCATCCTGAAGGCGGCTGATCGCGGCCATGAGCATGCTCATCTGTTCGCGAACGGCGGCCAGCCCCTCCTGCGTCTGTACGCAGCAGTCACACATCCTATCCATCCTAACAAATCAACAATTTATTGTAGAGATTAAGTAATCGACTTTTAACAGGACCCCTAACTCCCTACAAGAGGCTGATAGCTGACTAAACAGTGGTTACTAGAAACTTCTTGTTGGAAACTATGGGACCGGCCGCGGTGGCCGAGGTGACTGAGGCGCTCCAGTCACGGTCAGCATGGCCACTATGGTCGGGGGTTCGAATCCCTCCTCGGGCATGGATATTTGTGCCGTCCTAGTTCGTAAGTAGTTGATAAGTAGTTTGTAAGTTTAGGGACTGATGACCCCGTAGTTAAGTCGCATAAGCTTAACAAACATTTGAACATTTTCTCTGGACTGAAATCAAAATATATGCGTAAATCACTGCTCTACCGTAAAAGATCTGCACGAAATATAGAAGCTCCCTAAGCCCAAGAAAAGCTGCAGGCGACTGACAAACGCACAAAAACGGTATTTATCATTAACGAGAGAATGTACTCTTAAAACAGCAACACGAACGAAATCTTTCAAGTAGGTGACAAGAAGACTCTTAAAAACAGAAGCACTAAACGAAAATTAAGAAATTAACAGCCAACAAAATTTCACGAAAATTAAATTATGACACTTAGCGCTCTGTGCGATGCAGCAGCGACAGCAGCAGGCACTGACTCTGATTAATGGTTAAAAGTACTTGGGTGCAGTTATTAACCGATTAGAAGAACAAAGATAGAAAAATGAAAAACAATGGGGTATTTACACGAGTAATCAGTCAGATGGCTGTACCAGAGACAAACCTGAGTGTCGTCTTCAGACGAATCTAGATATTGACGAATTCGCCATGTCTGTACAGTTGCCATTTCCAGTGACTGCAAGGTTTGCTTCAATGTTTGCTGTGGATTTGAAGCAATCTTTAGCATGTACAGAGACATCCTATCTCATAATAGAGACTTACTTTTAAAATGCATAGATGCTTAATGTATTGAAGTACAACAGCTACATTTTCCCCCTTCTTTTCATGAATGATAATTCATGTAATTATTTGTAATTCGATAATCCAAAGTAACCATTAGAACCAATATCACTTTAATAATGTTTTCATATTTGTATTAGAAAATTCACCACCATGTTGAGTGACTAGGAAATATGAAAGTAACAGCATTAAAATTATAGAGTTATCCGTTTATATCACGCTATTCCTACCTACCAGCCGCTTGGAGCGTTATCCCACTACGGGTTCGCGACGATGGTAAAACAAATGATCCAGGGTAAAATCTTCTGCCTCATTATTATTTCGTCTTCTGCTGCTGAAGACATCTCTAGGAGCTTTACGCACACTGGTAAAAGTGTCAGACAGAGGATTATGGCCTGTATCGTGGCCTTATTACCACGAGTCTAATTTCGGCTGTAATTTAACTGTCCCGAACGACTACATTCATGATTCAGTTTACATTGGCAGACTACATGAGGTTTTTGTTAATTATCAAATTTTTTAATAAATTCCTACATTTGATCTGAATCAACATCAATTTAAATAAATAGTTGACAACTACTGTGTTTCGCTGTGGGGAAAAAAAACTGATCGTGAAACAAACTTTACTGTCATTGATTTGTGTGATAATAATCTGGCATTTCTTAACAGTTTTTATTTCTATTGCGAGACCAATCCATGAAATTTGGGATCTATCATTGAGGAGTGGATACCGCATTTATTGATACTACTGTCGAAACACCGCAAAATCTGATATGCTGCAAATTCCTGAGCACAGGATTCGCCCTGTTGCAATGCGAATTCACTAAATTACTTGGCTTATCCATTACGGTTCAATACTTTATAAAAAAAATTGTTAAATGAAGTAGTTGTCATATTTCAAAAAGTAATGAATCTGAAAATACAACGTTAATTTGATTCAAAATCTGCTTTCCTGATTTTCTTTTTTAAATGTAAATTCATACCGTTAGATGGAGGCGTATGAGAAAAGAGAAACACTACCTCATCATCTTCATCACAACTGTTCTTTTTATTAATTATTAATCTGAATGTAACTCAGTCTGTTGATCATATTCCACCTTTCGTCAATACCTCAATTAATATAAAATACAAATTTTCCACTTCTGTTACCCTAACATCTTCCTTACTCACGCAGTGCTTAATGCTCGAACAACACTGTAATACTGACTACTCATTCATCCGCAAAGATAATATTATACCACGCAGCGAAATTATTTATTTTGGCGCTATGTGAAATGCTACCACGCAACTTCATTCCTGATCCCCAATAAACGTTGTACAACTATTTTTCCGTCCCTTCCTACTATCGAAATCCCACTCCCCGCACCTCCCTAAATAGTATAATTACTCTCGCCTTACATATTTTCAACCGCTTCTCCATCTGCAGAGCTAATAGCCTTATCTACTCGTACATGTAATATTTTGTGCGTGTCTTCCTGTCTTGACTAATACCATGGGTTTATTGTATTGTTTGTGGTAACATTTCGCATATTTTCTTTTTAAATTAGAGACCAAGTCCTCTGATAAACAACATGGAAACTGAAGCATCGCATAACACAACATTTACCATTCTGTAAGTACATGAACCGTCGCCAGTTTACATAATAGCTATCACATTTCTAAAATCGACATGCTGACAGAATGGAACGAGCAGAGCTTTACAACTACCCTATTCAAACACAATTACCTGTAGTGTATGCATTCTTAAGAGAAGGGTTGTATTTCCAGCCCAACTGGTTTTTACAATACGGCACGGCACACTCGCACACCGATGTCCTGTTTTGTTTTCTGCAAAGAATACGCTTGTTAATGAGCTGCCACGTCTCTTTTGCCAATAACAAAATGACGAGCAGGTGACGGAATTTAAAAATGGACGAAACGAGGCGGGAAACTAGTATTCTGGCAGCCAGAGCTACATTATGACACGTTAACGTTGACAAATATTGTGTTTGACACGAACCTCCATTTATAAACTTCATATATACGGAATGCATAAAATCCGTTTACACAATATAGCGACAAAATTCAGTCTGACATGGTAGTTGCACATAGAAAAATTAGGTCTATTGAAGTAACGTATTAATTCTGTTTACCTCCGTTATCAGATTTGATCACAAACTAATCTTGAATTGTTGAAACGCCGTACTAACGTCATTTAGAAGGTAAGTTTTTCATTATGAATAAATTGACGGATAAGAAATTGGTAATAAGACCAAATGACGGAAACTAACACATGAAGCAACACAAAAAATCAGCAGTCTCGGTATAGGGTGAGTATCGGGTATTGTATCGTATGTGCCGAATAGCAGAATGACAAAGTTATTTTGCACAATATTTCGAGGACACTCGTAGTCTTCTACGTCATATGAAGAAAATATCTTTTTGTGATTTGAATCCAAATGGAGATTGTGACTGCCCACATCAATATTGTAATTAAAACAAGAAATTTGCAGCTTGATGAGCGATATGAATTATTTATTTAAAAAAAATTACATATCGATTTCGTTTCCATTATGAAAATTCATCAGTGCAGAATGCAAGTCATGAAGACATGTTCTTCGCATAAAACATTAAATAGCCAGGGCCATAAAATAACTAAAAGTTTGATTTTGAACTTGTTACATTTACTAGGAAGACCATTATAGTTATTTTATGGCCTTGACTGTTGAATGTTTTATGCGAAGAAAATGAGTCATCATGACTTGCATTCTACACTGATGATTTTTCATAATGGAAACGAAATCGATATGTAATTTTTTATTAAATAAATACTTCTTATCGTCTAATAAACTGTTTTGTTCTTATATCAAAATACCTTTTAGGCGATGGCTGTACACTTACAACTTCTTCCACATGCATATTTTTCGTCAGAATTCAATGTCCCGTCCTAATGGATACGGAAATATGTGACTTACGGTTCTCGGATGGCTGATCTAAGAGAGGTCAAGAGGTAATGAATACCGAATAACCAAACTCTTATACAGTCACGACACTCAACTGGTTTTTGTTCTACAACACGAAAGTAGCGCTTCAAGCAACCAGCAAGATATATTTCTAAATAGAACATTGCTCGGCTGTGAATAGTTTCTTTTAAATTGATTTTAACTTACTTTTTACAATAGGGAAGGTACATTGTGTCATAAAAATCGATAATAACTACAAAATCACAATTGTCTCTGTCAGGTTTCCTAAGAACCATCGGAAAGGAATGAAACGGCCCGTTCCCGGAAAGTTTATTTGAATTCTCTTGAAAGACTTTCCTGTAATGCGCAGATTCATTTTCTGTTATGAACAAACAATGACTAATCAGACACACATTTTGCAGAAACACTTCCGTTTTCTACGCGTCAAGGTGTCTTCACTAGAATTCCAGTCAAATCAGTGAGGACTGAACGGAAGAATACAATACGTACGCTACTGAAGTACCAGATTAGGCACCACAGCTGAAGCTACAGTAAAAACCTGAGAAACGTGACAATAAAACGTCAAAAAACAGTTTCCGAAAACAAAGTAGAAACCAGTACACAGTTGTTGCTGCAGCTGGACCAAAAATGTCAAGATTCTTAAAGACATTCGTTTGTAAGCAAAAGTAAATACTTAAAAAAGTATGTTCGTTAAAACAAAAGCCAAGTGAAGTGTATACATTTTCGAATCATTAGACTCCATACCGATATCTTACGCGTTAAGGAAAATGCCTGTCACTCGAGAAAAGATCGGAATAGCAATTTATGTTTCCCGTGTGTTTATTTTCTACGACTTTCAGTCGATTAAGTTGCAAATATACACATATACGAAAGGGTTTCTACATGATTAAGTTGTTGTTAATATCACTAAATCAGTGAAATTTGGCTGTTTTCTACATTTATTTCACGGTTATTTACCTCCCTCCATATTTCACTCATGATAGAAACGCAAAAATTATAGAAATTATTTTTTTAAACTGTTATGAACTAACATTACTCTTACGGCACCTTGTCGGCGACTAGGAGCGCTAGTTGTAGCATTAAATTTAATATTTTGTTATTAAAATTATATCTACGACGCTTGTCGCTAGCATCCGTTCTCTCTGGCAGTAAATCTCTGATTATTTTGTTTCATAAGAGACTTTCAATTAAAAAAAAAATAAACATAAAAGATTGACTATGTAAGTGTGAGCATCTAATTTGTTAATTGTAATAAATACCACAGTTATGTTGAAATGAATATTTAGTATAAAAATTTCTTTCCCCAGTATTATTTTTTTTTTAATCTTTGTATCCGCATAATTCGGAAAATGATGCTATTGCTTCGCGATTGCGGAAGAACATTCCAGACGCGAATTTATTATTGTGATATTCCCGTATTTTAATTATATTTTTACGGTAAAATATTATCACGTGTCTTGTCGTTGTAATTTGTCCTCTATATATCAAGTTTCTTGTCTTGGCCTGTACTGATTTACGAAAATCAATGGGCAGTGTCACATTGCCATTATTTCTGCGAATATCTCTGAAACGGCGAGAGATATAGAAAAAATATAAGTGAACAGTTTCATGGAGAATTTTCTCCTCTACAAATACATGTATTCAATTTTTGTCTCAAGCGATTACGCCGTTTTCTCATCTAAATTTCGAGCTGTCAAAAGACAATCTTTTAGTATTACTACATTACTTACAGTGGGAAAAAATCATTGGATTTCATGCTGGTAAAACTAGGACGTATCTAGGAAGATACATTCGCGAAGTGTCTCGCGGGCATTGACCTCATGTTAGGTGAAAGGCGTAACCGATCCATTAGGTAGCAGTAACGCACACTTCAGCTGCCCACGCTGACTGCATAATGTCTTGTTAAAATTTTCAAATGTTTGTAAGGCTTAAGGGACTTAACTGCGGGGTCATCAGTCCCTAAACTTACAACCAACTTATGAACTACCTTGTACTAAAGACGACACAAACATCCATGCCCGAGGGGGGGATTCGAACCCCCGACGGCGGACTGCCGCGCACCGCAACACGGCGCTCCAGCACGCGTGGCTTATCCGCCGCGGCTTGGCAGTGTTACAGAAGTATATTCGCTCTACTGTATTTGTATACTTCTGGCCATTAAAATTGCTACACCACGAAGATGACGTGCTAAGGACGCGAAATTTAAGCGACAGGAGGAAGATATTGTGATATACAAATGATTAGCTTTTCAGAGCATTCACGCAAGGTTGGCGCCGGTGGCGATACCTTCAACGTGCTGATATGAGGAAAGTTTCCAAGCGATTTCTCGTACACAAACGGCACTTCACCGGCGTTGTCTGGTGAAACGTTGTTGTGATGCCTCGTGTAAGGAGGAGAAATGCGTACCATCAGGTTTCCGACTCTGATAAAGGTCGGATTGTAGCCTATCGCGATTGCGGTTTATCGTATCGCGACATTGCTACTCGCGTTGGTCGCGACCCAATGACTGTTAGCAAAATATGGAATTGGTGCGTTCAGGAGGGCAACACGTAACGCCGTGCTGGATCCCAACGGCCTCGTATAACTAGCAGTCGAGATGACTGGCATCTTATTCGCATGGCTGTAACGGATCGTACAGCCATGTCTCGATCCCTGAGTCAACAGATGGGGACGTTTGCAAGATAACAACCATCTGCACGAATAGTTCGACGACGTTTGCAGCAGCATGGACTATCAGCTCGGAGACCATGGCTGCGGTTACACGAGCGCCTGCGATGGTGTACACAACGACGAACCTGGGTGAACGAATGGCAAACGTCATTTTTTCGGATGAATCCAGGTCCTGTTTACAGCATCATGATGGTCGCATCCGTGTTTGGCGACATAGCGGTGAACGCACATGGGAAGCGTGTATTCGTCATCGCCAAATTGGCGTATCACCCGGCGTGATGGTATGGTGTGCCATTGGTTACACGTCTCGGCCACCTCTTGTTCGCATCGACGGCACTTTGAACAGTGTCCGTTAAATTTCAGATGTGTTACGGCCCGTGGCTCTATCTTTCATTCGATCCCTGCGAAACCTTACATTTCAGCAGGGTAATACACGACCGCATGTTGCAGGTCCTGTACGGGGCTTTTCTGTGTACGGAAAATGCTCGACTGCTGCCCTGGCCAGCACATTTTCCAGATCTCTCACCAAATGAAAACGTCTGCTCAATGGTGGCCGAGCAACTGGCTCGTTACAATACGCCAGTCACTGATGAACTGTGGTATCGTGTTGAAGCTGCATGGGCATCTGTACCTGTACTCTAGGAAAGAGGTATAGTTGTCAGAATGAAATTAAATGTTTGGGAAATCACATCTGTGTACAATTTAGCCAAATATATCCATGGAAAAGAGACGAAGGTGCAGTGGTAACACATGAGAATCGCATTCGGCCTTCCAGATATGGCTACTTCTCCATGTGTTGGGAACTTGTCTGCCAAAATAGCAAAGTACTTGAAGAAAACTGGATGTATTTATCGTCTGCCAGCTAAGATTAGAGTACTCCTTGGCTCTGTTGAAGACGATTTAGTTCGACGACGTTTGCAGCAGCATGGACTATCAGCTCGGAGACCATGGCTGCGGTTACACGAGCGCCTGCGATGGTGTACACAACGACGAACCTGGGGAAGCCTTTCGTTTACAAAACACCATGCGAATGTGGTAAGACATACATTGTCACAAATATTCGTACCGTCAAAAACAGACGTGCTGAACATCATCGACATACTAGATTGTTGCAGGATGATAAATCCGTGCTGGCTGAACACTGTCTAGCAGAGCGACACAGGATGCTTGCTATACGATGAGACAGAAGTGGCTGCAAATGTTTCGCGTTACTGGCATTGTGTTCAAAAATGTTCAAATGTTTGTAGAGTCTATGGGACTTAACTACGGGGTCATCAGTCCCTAAACTTACAAACTACTTATGAACTACTTACGAACTAGGACGGCACAAATATCCATGCCCGAGGGGGGATTCGAACCCCCGACCGTAGTGGCCGTGCAGACCGTGACTGGAGCGCCTCAGTCTCCTCGGCCACCGCGGCCGGCCTGGCATTGTGTTTCAATAACAAATAATATCATTAACAGAGACAATGGATACCCGCGAGTAAAACATAGAATCCTGTGTTGTCAGATAAAAAAAAAGGTGCATAATCGGCCGCAGTTACCTCGTACTTTCGCAAATACGTTGCGTGTAAATCTTGTGTCGTTCATAGTTTTTATCAGCCACCCCGAGAGCGATTTTCCTTACCTCATGATGAGCCCAGGTGTGAATATTGCGGAGTCTTCTGCCTGGAGACCAGACATGAATTTGAATACTTAAACGCCAGGAAAGCCTACATGGTAATGCAATGTAGTCTATAATGTTCCAGCCTGGCTATTAATGTTTGATATTAACAAATTTACATAAGGAAGAGGTTTGAAGTTAGAAGCTATGAAAGATCCCAATCAGAAAATTAAGGGAAAAAAATGGAAAATTATTACATGCATTTAAATGAAATGGCAAGCTAATTAACGGTGGAGTATTGTGCAGGCAGAACATTACAAAAAGAATCAACGAGATCCATCGGTGTTTGAAATCTGGCTGTAAATGAAATTTTCATAATATGATAACCACTCGCCGAACAGTGGACGGCAGTTCGTCAATATCAAACTACGACTCGTGTAGCAGACCGTAAAGTAAGATACGTGACATGATAAAATTCGGATACGAAAATTACGTAAATCAAACACATCGGACTTCCAAAAAAATTAACAAGAAAATCGACTGCAGATTCTATTGCCGGCAAATGATAATAGTATGGAATGAATTTAAAAAAGAGAGGCAGACTACACTAAATATCACCATTCAATATTAACTAAAAACAGTGCCATCCATTGTTGCGGCGATGCAGCAAGGCTGAAAAGGACATTATGGGGGGAGGGAGGATAATGCAAAATTATTAATAAAAATTCATAAGTGCGAATTTAACTGAGAGGTGGGGTTTATTTATAAAAGTAAGATCCGCGCACAACACATATTTACCTGAATGTACAAATACAAGCAAGAGCGGCCACATAAAATTATAAATTACAGCTCTCGTCTGGAAGATGCTATCGCTACGAAGTACAAGGCACGAGTGTCTTCTTTCCTTAAAAGAAATTGAAAGTGTTGTTCTTAAAATTTTCTCTGACATTCATAGATAATTATTTTTACATGCCGAAATAATATAAAAATACAAAATTTTCTTTTCATAATAGCGGGGAAAAAGAAACCGCGTCATTATAAGTCAAATAAATGAGACGATGCTAAAAGAATTAAGTAATTAGACAATAAAAGAGCAGATCAGTTTTCTTAGCTAGGTAGTAAAATAAAATTCAGACGGCCGAAGTAAGGAAGATATAACATGCAAAATGGCTATGGTAAGAAAATCATTTCTGAAGAAGCGGAATTTGTTGACATCCAACAATAAATGTTAGGCAGTCCTTTGCGAAAACATTTTTCTGGGGTGTATCATTGTATGGGAATGAAACTTGGACGATAAGGAGCTCAGACAGAAATATGACAAAAGCATTTCAAATATGGTGCCGCAAACGAATGCTGAAGATTGGATAAACCGCATAACTAATTGGGAGATACTTAAGAGAATTGGGAAGAAAAAAAGTTTCTGGTATGAATAATTGAAGGGATCGATTGATAAGACGCAAATCAATGACATCATGGAATCGTCAGTTTGGCATTTGAGGGAAGTATGCGGGGTAAAAATCGCAGAGTGAGATCGAGAGTCGAATACAGCAAGCAGACACAAAATAATCTATGTTACCTTTCTTATTCAGAAATGAAGATGCTTGCAAAGGACAGGATAGCGTGGGAACCTGCATCAAACATGTACTTAAAATCGCCGCTACGGAGTGGCCGAGCGCATTGAGGCACTATGCTCAGATGGGCGACGCCGTTCCCCGTCGGAGGTTCGAATCCTCCCTCGGGCATGGATGTCTATGCTGCCTTTAGTATAAGGTAGTTTGTAAGTTGAGGAACTGATGACACCGCAGTTCATTCCCATAAGATTAACAAACATTTGAACATTTTGAGACTTAAGAACACAACAACAACAACAACAACAACCATTGGTTCCTACTTCGGTTTCAATACTCCCGTATTATTTTTCCTAGTTTCCTTAGCTGACACCGACTCCCAAAATAACAATAATTGTAACTACATTGTACTATCGTAATAACTTGATTGACTTTTATGTAATCTAATATTTTTAAATTCATTTTACTTAAGAGAACTATATAAATATTTTGATAATTGTTTTTATTCATAGGTATGTGTTGAGTTAGATTTAAGGTGGGTAGGTACCTACCTATCTTCTTGTGTGGTAAATACATATATCGTACCTACATATTCTTGAGTAGGAAAAGTAAGTTCATTATGAAGTTGTCGAAGAATACGCAATTATTATTATCTTTTTTACTTTTTATTGCATATTAATTTGTTTTGAAATAGGTTTTTTTTATTTTCTTATTTATTCATTTTTAAGGGGTGGGGGTAGAACTTCTAAACGTGCAGCTCATATGAGACATCGCTGTTTAAATGGAACAAACGAAGTCAGGGAGAAACGCTTATCTCAACAGATGAAATCTACCTCGAGGATAATTTCAAAAGAGACTTGCGAAAAGCTAAAAATAGACTTTAAAAATTCGGCTTTACATGAAAAATGTTTTTAACAGGGAATTACTTTACCATAACGACATAAATATCCGGATAGCCTATAAAAGATGCGGCCGAGTATCGTTAATTTGCTCCTAAGAATTGAAGAGTTCGATTACTTTGTCATGGATCACATAATCAAAACCAAACCAAACTCTCATCATACTACCCTTGAAGTACATCATTTTCAATAAAAAAAGAATCATCGAAATCGGTTGACTAGATATTGAGTTATTCGTCCGTTTGTCGCGTAAATACTTAACGCAAAGACTTTTATGGTCTTCTTATGGGTGCCATTATCAGAACTGGACCCAATTGAAATGAGACCAAACGGGAAGCAACAGTTTTTAAATAAAAAATCAGCAAAATCGGTTCACACATCGAATGTTCTGAGGTAACAAACATATTGAAAAAATCGCACTGACGTGTTTTACGGCCCACTTTAGGTTTGTAGTTTTATAAGATTTTGCAAACATCTTGGACCAAAATAATAATCTAAATTATAAAAAAACCAATTCAGAGTGTCTGAAACCCTTTTAGGAAAAAAAATGTAAGTAGTGGCGGGTTTCGAAACACTGACCTTCCACGTCTCAGCCCAATACGCTACAGCTTTTTTTTTTTTTTTTTTTTTTGTTTTTTTTTTTTTACCCTTTATTATCATTTTTATTATACAAAGCATTTTTATCTACTATTGCTTCTGAAATTTATTTTATATTTTCATTATGTTGTTCAGCTTCTGTTGGTTTGTTGTAGCTTCAGAAATCATTGTTGCACATCTTGTGATACTTCCTCTTATTTAACTTATTTTCATTCTTATTTCAGGGTATGAAAGAGGAAATTTTGAAATTGTTGTTTATATTTTGGTAGCTTCTGTAATTTGTTGTGTTCTTCTTTAATATACATCACAAATTCTTCTAATATTGTAGTTTTGTTTTTAATGATGTAGTTTATAAATTTTCCAAGTAACCAAAGATAGCTGTTGTGTTTCATACTAGGGTATAGATTCCAGTCTGGATATATTATATCTTCTACCTTTATTGCATTTTCTGACGTCCTGTTGATAATTGCTAGCTTTTTTCGCGTCCACTTCCAGATGGTATTTCGGTCTCTGCAAACAAAGGTATGTGCTATTGTGCCTACCAATTGGCAATGGTCACAATATGGGTCAGGCTTCATTTTTATGTTATACAGTTTTTCTCCTCTTGGAACTTTTTCATTAACAATGTCATACCACACAGATTGCTCGTCAGTCGTAAGGATCTTATTATTTATGTTTTTCCAGATATTTTCCCACTTTTTGTTTGAATATTTTATCTCTATAGGGTTTCGTGGATGTCCTCTTAATCAGTGAAATGTACAATTTCGAAGTGGTATATCTGTGAGCAGCTTCTTGTAAATAACTTAATTCTCTATAACATTTACAGACATAGGCCAGTTGAGCATTAATGTGTCCCACATTTACTGGCGCCCTCTGATCTTTCGGGGCCAAGGTAGTAAAAAGGTATTTGGTAATACCAAGTTGGGCGCTCTGTAACATTTTTGTTGTCTGCTTAATAAACAATGCAGTGCACTGTGATTGAACATCCTTGACTGCCAAGCCTCCATCAGTGCGAGGCAAAGTCATTGTTCGGAGGGAGACTTTGAAAATGTTGCCTCTCCATACGTATCAGTATATGGCAGTTAAAATTTTGTGTGCTATATCAGAAGAAATTGGTAAAACGGCTCCTATGTAATGTGTCTTGCTGATAATATAAGTGTTTATAAACAGCACTCTTTGCAGACGATTTAATGATCGGGTTGTGTGTTCTTTGAGTGTGGCTCTTATAGTATTCAGCTTATGCTCCCAATTTACCTTTATCATTTCATGTGGAACGGTGTTAAGAACATTCCTAAACAGTTTACCTTGTCTGTTCTTTGCAACCAGGTGGTTTGCATATGATCACTGTTGGGTCCAATGGCCAAAATCTTCGACTTATGCTCGTTGAGCTTTGCTCCACTTGCACTGGAAAAAGACATAATAATTTCTCGAACAATTTCAATTTCTTGTTTCGTGTTGACAAGAATACTTATATCATCTGCATATGCATGATAGACCGTTTTGGTGTTGAAAAGTTTTAATCCTTTCAGACGGAGGTGCAAATATAAAAGTAATGGTTCCACAGCGATACTATACAGCGTCATGGATAAAGGACATCCTTGTCTAACAGACTGACTGATTGGCGCTTGGTTAGTTAACTGCCCATTGATCTTTATTCTGGAATGTGTTCCAACTATGCAATTTCGTATCAGGTGACAGAAAGGAGCATTAAATCCTATTTTACTCAACACTTTTAGCAGAAAACAGTGGTTAATCCTATCGAATGCTTTGTTAAAATCTAGGAAAATCATAGCAGTTTGACAATTACATAACCATGTTAAATATAAAATATCTCTATATTCAGAAAGAATGTTCACCATTGATCTACCTGTACCAGCTGCTGTTTGGTATGGCCCAAGTATCTTACCAAGAAGTGGTTTCATTCTATTATTTATGAGACGAGTAAAAATTTTGAAGTCGGAATTGAGTAGAGTAATTGGTCTGAAGTCTATTTTAATACTCCGTGACTTTTTGGGGATAAGCACGACCATGCCTTGAGTGAATTCTAGTGGAAAGCTGTTATCTACCAACAATTCATTGTACATTAATGTTAGTTCACTTCCAATAACAGTCCAAAATCGTATATAAAACTCTACTGGTATGCCATCTATTCCGGCAGCTTTGTTTCGTGGAGATTCCGTGATTGTTTTTTGTATTTCATCTTCCAAGATGGTTTCTATAAGCTCTTCATTTTCGTTGAGGTTAACTATTGGTTGTATATTAGACAAAAAATCTTCCTGTACAACCAAGTCTGTCACAGATTCAGAATAAAGATCAGAATAGTACTGTACAATATGTTGCTTAATAGCATTCTGATTGTCATAGTTGTTTCCTTGCTCATCCTGGAGGTGGTTGATTATCTTCTGTTTGCTTCTTTTTGCTTCCCTTATCATATGGTATATCGAAGTGTTTTCTTGATAGATATCAATTGTGGAACGTGCTCGCACTTTTTTCCCTTGCAAAGACTGGCGCATCAAAGCAGTAATTTTTGCTTTGATATGTTTTATTCTAAGAACATTAGCTGTTAGATTCGTTGGCTCGTTGTACAAGTCACGTAGACTTAGGAAATAATATTCCAGTGTCCTTCTCCGCCAGTAGTTCTTTGCTCGTGAAAACTGAATAATGCATCTTTTTATTTGCGGCTTTACAACTTGAAGCCACCAGGTAATGCGCTTTGGGTGTCTTGCTAGACTTCGAAGGCATCTCGTCCATGTCTCGATAGTTTCTTTTTGTAATTCCTTGTCATCCAGAAGCGACAAATTTAGTTGCTAGTCCCCTCTTCCCAGAAAACATTGTTGTTTTATGTAGTTAGCCGTTATGTGATAGGCACAATGATCTGAAAAACGTACTGACCATATCTCGCATTCAACCACATTTTGTGTAAAAGTTTGAGATACGTAAATTCTGTCTAACCTACTTTTACTTTGTGTAAAAGTTTGAGATACGTAAATTCTGTCTAACCTACTTTTAGAGGTACTACTAACGTATGTATAGCCTATAGAGTGTGGGCGGAGATGAATCCATGTATCTATTAAGTTTAATCCAGTTGTTAAAACACTCAGCTCCTCACAGAAATTAAAATTAGGATCTTGATCTTCTGGACGCAAAACACAATTAAAATCTCCTCCCAGAATAATATTATGTTGAGTGTCTGTTAACAGATGCACTATTTCACCACGAAACAAATTACCTCTTCCTCGTTTGCCCTTGGAGCCAGTCGGGGCATATATATTAACTAATAACAAATCTTGTATTTTTGCCGCTATTCCACGTCCACTTTCAAGTATAGATTGTGCTTGGCATGGTATGCCCATTTTGTACATTAATGCTGTCCCACAATCCTGACCAATATTTAAAATAATATCATAACCAAAAATATTAACAATTTTATGTGTAACCACTTCTTGAATCATAGCTACGTCCACATCAGCTGCATATAAATAATCTTGTAGACATTTAATTTTGACATCGGATTCAATTCTATTGATATTAATGGAAGCTATTTTATATGCTTGCATGAATTTGAGGCAACTATTCTTGACCAGTATCGTCAGACCACAGAGTCGACTTGTCTATAAGATTATTATCTATTGTGTCCATGGGTTCCAATATCTCACCTTCTAAATTCATTTTG
Source organism: Locusta migratoria (assembly GCA_026315105.1). Taxonomy (NCBI): domain Eukaryota; kingdom Metazoa; phylum Arthropoda; class Insecta; order Orthoptera; family Acrididae; genus Locusta; species Locusta migratoria. Next base: position 82,262,472 of record CM048747.1, read on the forward strand.
ACATCTTCATTATCAACGTGATGAAGTCTCTTCTCAGTACTTTCCACTGCTATGCTTTCTGTTTTCAGTATTTTCTTTGTTCTTTCCAGTTTTCTTGTTAATTCCTGCTTTACATCAAGCTCCTGTTCCCGTGTCCGTTTGGGTTTTGCAGTCTGCTGTTTATTATTCTCTTTGACAGCAGTCAAATTTTCTGTTGAAATGTTGTCTTTTCTTGTCTCTTTGTCACCCTCTGCTGGAGTGCCAGCAGTACTTGATAGGACTGCTGTCTCCGTTACTCGATTAACACTCACTATTTGAGAGTTACTCTGGGTACGAGTGCGATCCACTTCTGTCTGTTCAGATGGCGGCGTGTATTGTATGGCATGCCTGTCTGCTGTATCGTGCATTCCGTTGGCTCCCTCCCCCCGGCCACACGTATTTTCGCTGGAGGCGGCTGCCTCGCGGCCTCTCACTGTGTTATTTGCCGCTACCTGCTCCACTGTACTCGGTTCCGGCAGCACCACGCTCTGAGTCGGCGTGTCTGCTAACTTCTGTGCATATGTTACATTTCCTATTTGACTAACCCGGTCTAAACGCTGACAGAAAATGTGTTCTTTAATCTCATACTATTTATGGTCGTTGGTAACTGATGTTAATATGGCATTTGTAGACATTAGATTATCATTTATCGTACGAAGAATGGCGTGTTTTTGTTAATTCTTCAGTGCGCTATTGCCTTGAAAGGACAACGATTAAGTTACAATAAGAAAATCATCAAATACGCAACGCAAGATGGCGTATGCAACAGAGAGTTATGGAAGAGGAATGTCACGTGACATCTGTTTTCGTTAATTAAATTGGGGGTGTCGAAACTCCGTTATTTTTGCAAATATCTCTCAAACGATACTAGCTATGAAAAAAACATAAGGGAACAAAATTGTATAGAATTTTCTCCTTTACAAATTCGTTTATTCAATTTTCGCGTCAGATGAATGGTTAAGTCGTTATTTTCATTCAAATTTCGAGCTGCCAAAAGACGCTCGCGAAGGCCCACTTTAAGTGTTACTACCAAACCTAAAGTGGGCCAATTACAGTCCAATTGAAAACCACCTACCTATTTGAAGTCGGTTAAAAAGGCTTGCCACGGTATGTTATCGTGAAGAGCTGCATTAAACCAGCCTTTGGCATGAAGACCAAAACAACAATATTTCTTACAAAATGTATCAAGTAATATTTCTGTCATACAATGTTCAATTACGCTGTTACATTTTGATAGTTTTGTTCTTGGAATAATGTTCTTTAATTGGAGCGAGCAGCATTCCGCAACTGCTCGATGACGACGTGGTGGTGTGTCGAAGTCACGCGTTGTGTTAAAAGCAGATCTATTGATTGAGCGAAAGCTGTTATTGTGTACTCTCGTACAGAAATTTAATCTCCGTCCGGTAAAGTTATCATCAAAGGCGTAAAGTGGGCCATCGACTGGTTACTCGTAGTTGTTGTCACCATACATTCAGCTGTGCGTACGTGATACGCTTCATACATACAATAGCGATAACACAATAAAAGTTCTGAAATGTTTCGAAAGAGAAATATGAACTATGTCCGCTTACAATAGAAAATCGATGACAGCCAGTAAACGTCTGTTAGCGGGAATCGTCACGTCCACATAATACAGTTTGCAGGCACCCGTGTTACGTCGTTGCTCGTTTATTCAGCAGTTCGTTACAGTTTCCACACAGAAATTCTGAATCAGCTAGCGTACGCACGGTACAGTAAAAGCGAACACAGTTCCCACAGTACCGTTTTGAACATCACTGCTAAATTCTCGGAATAAACGCGACAGTTCGGTTGGTGGTTTTACGCAGTACAACCTCTCTCTCCCCAACGAAACAGTTTTCATAGTTCAATCCGGAAAATAACAGCAGTATAAATTGTCACACCGACTCGTTCCTAATACGACACCGTCAACAACTCCTCCCTTGTTATGATTACTCAGTTTACATTGAAGTGTATACAATATTTAATTTCAATTAACATTGTAAATACTAAATAAAGAATCCAAAATATTGCACTATTCAGAAGACAAGAAAACGGATTAGCTTATCCACAGAAAGAAGAAAGTGACTTATTAGTAAGTTGGCTTTAACACTCATTTACTTGTCACATTACAAGACAAAACAAACGCTACTCTACATTATTAGAAATGTACCAATAAGAAAGGAAAGAAAAATACAATAAATCTGAAAAATAAATAAGGTCATAACTATCTATAGCTCCACATTTGCCTCTTATTCTATCATAATGTGTTCGTACGAATCTCTCAAGATAACATGTTCTCGGCATACACGAAATAGCAGACCACATAGACCTAATTATAATTTGGTATGTATTTATCGAAACAAATTGAAAATTATTTGCTCCCAAAACTTTCCATCATTATTTATGTCATCAGTTTGCACAATATTGACGCAGGTGATTACGTTAGTTATTTAAACACAGCAAAAGTCATTCCTCATACACTTTCATAACTTCTTATAGTCAGTCATGTTTCAACTAAAAAGTCAAGCCTCCATATTAATGATTTGTTTCAGTTACAAAGATATTACCTATCTTGAGGTATTCACGCAAATGATTCTCCTTCCACTTATCATTGCTTGCATTTTTCGTATGCAGTTTTGTATCTTTTTGCAGTTATTCATCTGTGTGTTATAACAACGTAAACCTGATTGCGCAAATTACCAAATTTTCACACCATGCATCAAGTTACTTCTCGTGACAAATTCGGTATCCCACTAAATCAAAAAATAGTCCTAAGACACATCCATCAGTAAATTTATATCCTTTGTTTTCAAAAATAATAACGCATTACTCGCAAATTACTATCTATGTTAATGGACAATGAGCAAATACAGCTATAATTGAATTTTTTTTTTATAAAACCTACTGTAACGTACGTCTTCTATTTATATCTTTCAAATTTCTCTAAAATTGTTTGGTGATGAAAACAAACCAACCATTAATTTTTTCCTATCACAGAAATCCACCCAGATCTACAACACATCCGAGGAGGCTGATCAGTATACATAACGTTGATATATATGTCCCAGCTCTCTTGTCCACCCAAAATATCTCTGGAATAATAACAGCTATTGGAAAACGACTTTCACCGGTATCAATGTACGGCTGGGGCCCATGAATGTACATATTTGGAAACGTTCTAAAACGAAAACAAATGTTTTTTTTTAACACAAACTTATGATTTTTTAATGGACACCCTATATTTTTTCTTTAGCAATCCATAGCACGATAAAAGACATAAACAATGACGCTGATTGCATCGCAATATTTCAATCACATCCCGAGATATTGCGACGCGAAGGTGACGCTTGAAATACGCGAACTCATTTCACCTACTCATTATGTATTTATTGCCATCTCTGCCTCCTGCCTTACCCAAATTACCTAATATAAATCCTTATCATCTCGCATCACAGTTCCTGACTTCCGTCAGTATACTCTCATTCTCCACTCACTGCCATCAGCAAAACAATCACACCCCTTCAGTACACTTCACTTATTCCCATGAATCACAAATCACTTTTTCTTATACTTTATTAGGTGACTTTACACCAAACTATTCCTGTATTGCCGCTCTGCCTATATTTTCCAAAACGTTAATAACCCTTCCAATTTACAAGAAAACTTTACACTGTTCATAAAATTCTCCACTATTCAATTCTGACATACTAACTTACCTACACCTCTTGATATTCCAACTTTTACAAAAACGACTTCTATTCCCTGAGGTATATGAATAATTGAACTTAAAATAGTGCTGAAATTTATATCTTCGTTCTCTTGATCTTTATAATCTTCACACTTCGAGCCAGTGACTACATTGTTCGAAAGACAGCATTAATTTAATGGTGTCCACCTCATAAGATGGCGCCATATGTTATGACTGTGACTCGGCACTGCCACTAAAGTTGCGCCTAAACGTCTAGTAGATTACGAGTCAGTTTGTTTCATTGTAAATCAGATGTAGTGTAGGAGGAAAATAACACTCGTTTATCTGTCTTACAAAGTCCTATAATGTTCCTGCCTGGCTATTAATTTTTGAGATTAACAAATTTACAGAAGGAAGTGGTTTGAAGTTAGAAGCTATGAAAGATCCCAATCGGTAAATTACGGGGAAAATTATTACATGCATTTAAATGAAATGGTAAGCTAATTAACGGTGGAGTGTTGTGCAGGCAGAACATTACAAAAGAATCGACGAGCAGTTACCTTTAACAATAGATCCATCGGTGGTTGAAATTTGGCTGTAAATGAAATTTTAATAATATGATAACCACTCGCCGAACAGTGGATGGCAGTTCGTCAATGTCAAACTACGACTCGTGTAGCAAACAGTAAAGTATGATAATTGACATGATATAAATCGGATAGGAATATTACGTAAGTCAAACACATCGGACTTCTAAAAATTTACAAGAAAATCGACTGCAGGTTCTATTGCCAGTAAATGATAATATTATGGAATAAATTTTGAAACAAGAGTGGCAGGCTACACGAAATATCACCATTCAAAATTAACTAAAGACTATGCCATCCATTGTTGCGGTGATTCAACAAGGCTGAATAAGACATTATGGGCAGAGGGAGGATAGGGCAAAATTATTAATAAAAATTGATAAATGCGAATTTAAGTGAGAGGTGGGGTTTATTTATAAATTTAAGATACGCGCACATCACATATATTTACCTGAATGTACATAATAGCGGCCACATAAAAAATAATAAAGTACAGCTCCAGTCTGCAAGATGCTATCGCTACGAAGTACAAAGCAAGAGTCTTCTTTCTTACAAAAAAATTGAAAGTGTTGTTCCTAAATTTTCTTTCTCTGACTTTCATAGATAACTATTTTAACATGCCGAAATAATATAAAAATACAAAACTTTCTCTGATAATATCGGGGAAAGGAAAACGTGTCATTATACGGCCCCCTTTGGCACCGCTGAGGTATGATACAGAATCCGATAGCCGTGACAAACAAGCATTGTGTCAAGGTTAGTTTCATAGAACACAAATACATCGAATATTACATAAGATAATAATGTAAATTACATATAATCCACATAACATAAGTACAACATCGGTCAGTCTTTTGCAATATTCGTTTTTCAGAATTGTTTTCTAAAGAACAGATCATGTTTCGTCGTATTACAGTCTATTCACATCGATGGATGTCTATAGTACAGAAAGTTGCATCAAATTTCATTTTATTGATTATGAAGTTGATTTTTTAGTACTGTCTGTAGGTTGAATTTCAGTAACGGCGGCGACGGCTCCAGGTTGTTGCGTTGGTACTGGAGGCGGGAGCAGCAGCAACGCCGGCGGCAGCGAGCGGCTTCCATTATTGCGCACGGAGTGTGCGCGTGGGCAACAGCTTACCGTGATGAATCGTCAGTACAGCGCCCCTCGCTCGCACCGTCTCATTGCAATTTTTTTTCATGAAAAGAACAAAAAGATTGGAGTTAGCAATGTCTACTGCACTAGGATAACTATTAATTTTTTCCTGCAAAGAATGCACACTTGATTAGTTTACTCCATTCATACGTTGTCTGGTGCATAAGTGTTTTTTGTGCATTCGCAAAAGCTATTACGTGATTGAATCGTGATTATTGAAGGATATATCTAGGTATATATATGTGTGTGTGCGCTCTTGTGGGTAAAGGATAAAATGAACAAACTGACATGAACATAAGCCAGATATTATACAAAAAAAAATTTTTTAGCATTCAATACAAATGACGTATGTCCATGACTCTGATACTAGCAGGTTATTTATCTTACTATTTACTTACTATTTATCTTACTTTCCTATCTACATATACACTTTGGTGCTATATACATGACTATTTACAGAATGCCTATCATGAATACTAGTCATTGGTCAGAATGATTATTTATGTTGATCGTACATGCGATCTTTCAAGGCAAAAATGTTAGATGTTTCATAATTTACTATCTATCATACATATAAATACATGGGGTCACAAGAAATGGAGAAATTATCTGGTATATCTTACATACTATGGCATCTGATTCAAATTTATGCTAACATTTTAAAGTATCTGATTTAATTCTATATTAATATGTTTGTTATCGCTAAATGGATTCAGTCTCTATTAATGCTAACGCAGCTTGCTGCGACTCCATACATTTTTTTCATATTTTTTATTTGATTAATATTGTCCGTTAGACGGTGTTGTAAGAGCTTTGTTTGCATAGCGCTGTCAACAATCAGTAATGACGTCACGTCGCGCCACTGGTTCAGCTTCAGTCTGTGCTTACGTTACATCGTGGCAGGATCGCGCGGTATGACTTCCGTAATTTTAATCGTTCTGTTTCAAACTGCAACATATTGGGGATTACAGTGTGGTGTGTTTTTAAGGAAGGAGTGTCCAGTTTGCACTCGTCGAGGGTCCACACTTCACACAGGTGGGTGAGTACCATATTACGTTTATTTGTCTGTTTGTCTGCAGCAGGCGAGGTTCGTACGTGTCGTGGATTTCACATCACCTAGCAGTGTCTCTGAATTATCACACGGCACTGTTCTCTTGTTCATATGCGTACGTTTATTAATTGATTCACAGTATGTAAGCACGTCAATTAAACGTCCTGCGTGCGCATTATACGTCATATTTTATTTTTTATGTTTGATTCTCGTGAGCGTTTATGGTGGCGTTAGAATGCGTCTTTATTCACCATCACGCACTGTTCAATTTATCACTTTAATTTATTTATCGGTCCTCGTAGGCCTGTCTTTTAGTTTTTTTTTTTTTTTTATTGTTCTAGACACTGTTAATTCACTGGACAGCGTCTTTTCGCGGGGTGATAACGTTTGAAATTTGCACTTTCTGTAGCGCGAAAGTCGTTGAACGTCTCTTAAGAATAATGAAAGCACTTGTTCGCGTCTTTCACTGCACTTAACACATCTGTGCTTATTGCTGTTTCACACGGTCTCCTAATCCACATGTCCTATTCAAATAACTAGCTTCACTGTTCTTTCCCAAATAGTTTCTTTACAATTTTCGAAATACATAAGCATGCTTTGATATTGAGCATAACATTGACCATATGTGGTTTGCCTATGCTCATATCAGTTTGTTTTGTGATAATGCTGTTTTCAGCCTTGTTTATCCGATACACTCTGCACGTCGCTCCTTTGCAGTATTCTAAATATGTTTCATTTCAGACTTAATTGTCGCTATGCAATACTAGTTTTAATTTTTTTTTAAAGTGTCACCTATCATAACGTTTTAAAGTCCGTAATCCGTGTTGTGTTACCCTGGTGTTCATCAACATAAGTAATCCAGGCACACACAAAATATTGGCAATAAACATTCATACACACAAAAAAATATATCCAAGTCAAGGCAAGACAAGATCAGGCCCGGCCGTCGTGTTTGACACAAGGTAGATTTCGCACCATTTGTGCGACAGAAGTACAGTTAAAGAAGGAAGACTGAGGACAGAGTAGTTAGAGGAATCTCGCTAATTCTACTTGCAGAATATCAATTTTATCAGTCTACAATCGTTACAGCAAAGATCACTCCTAACGTCAATTCGCGAGCAAACAACATAAAGCATAAATCATGGATCCTAGCATCGGAAAGTCCTCATCTTGTCACACCATCCGTATTCCTCGAACATTCGCGACCATGCCTAATCCTGCCCTTATATGCATAATTTAAATCTGTGCAAAGATAGGTAATTATAAATAAAATTATGGCACTCAGATTTGCGTGTATATTCTTGTATGTGTGTCCCTGCGTCGTTCTGTGTTCATGTCAAAAGTTAGTAAATCTTTCATTTAAAATGCACCTCCTGAGTTAGATGTTAAAGTAAAATATAGTAATGGAAAGTCCAGGTTGGAATAAATAATATAGTGAGGACAGTTACAACTCACCGCAAAGACGTGGCGACGAGATGCGACAGGCACATACAAAAGACACACACATACAACACATTCAGCTATCGGCCATGGCCTTCCTCAGAAATAGAGCACTCACGCAATCACACAGGCACACAACACAGTCATACAACCATCACCTCCGACTGCCACACTTCGAATCACGCTCTGCAGCGAATCGGGGACGGGAGGGGAGGGGAGGGGGAGGGGATAGAAAGGTTACGTCACGGTGGTGGGGATGGGTTAGATGGGAATAACGAGATGCAGCTTAGGAATGGAGTGGGGAGGCGGGTGGCTGCCACACATACTCGTCGTTTCTTCATGCTGAAATAAAAGTTCTTATATCTAGGCTTAAGTCTACGGTGTTTGAGTAGTAAATATTCCATACCATGCTATGTTGTGAAATTTCATGTGTTTCTCGCAATGTGTGGTTTGTCAAACAAAACAATTGCATAACCTAAGCAAATGATAAGTTTTTCTACCAGCTGCATTACTCAAGTAAATCTTAAGAATTTTACATCAATGAAGTGTGTTAAAGGAAAGAAATTATCTTTAAGTCAACGATGTGGTAAAAAATTATCTCTGTTAAGTGGCAAATAGCGCTTTATATAGCAATTAAATAGTGTGTACCCTGCATCTTAAATTCTTTGCATAGTCTGCAGTTGTTGCTTACGACATCGATTAAGCGGAGAAAATTTAAGTTCGTTCTTACTTATGCAGACTGTATGCGTGCAAACTTGTATTGTCATGCAACATGATTCTACGTGTTTTGTTTATTTGTCAGCTGATCATTCGCATAAAAGTTAGCAAAATCTCTATAACTTGGTGTATCCTTCCCTGGTAGCATAAATAGTTATAGCAAAAATTATTTTTAGTGGGCAAACGGGATTTCATATTCTCCTCTCTCCTATCACAACAAACTACATTACTTGTCCCCGTAAGTGACTATACAAAATTTGGTCGGGCAATAATGCATATAAGTGGTACGCGTGCTTGTACACTCCACGTCCAATGAATAAATAAAGATTCCCGATCACAAACCAGAATAAATCACCTACTTCTTCGAAGCAACACATATATAAATATACCCGTAAATATAAAATATTACTCTACACAAAATATTACCCACGTCAAAATATATGGCTATTACGTCTTTAACTGCCCATAACTGTGTAAGTGTGGTAACTTACATCTGTTTACTTATTATCCATTGAATGATTGTGCCAGCTGACAATAAATATTAGGCACTTACCTGCGATCTTGCTCGTCGCTCAGAGAAGTTCTGACGCATGACATACTTGATGCTTAGACAAATAAATATAAATAATGCCACTTAATGCACACAGACGTTCATATCAAGCGTGAAATCTTTTTAAATTTTTGTGTGGGTACAGACCTTTAATCTTTCCAGTGTTTATGTGTGCTAAAAGATAACTGCCTCGGTCTGGAATCTGTACAATTCTGTACGGTCCGCTATACATATGCTGCCACTTCTTATTCTGCTTATGTATAACTGATGCTTTAGGATGTGTGCGAATTAAAACAAATACCACCAAACACAATGGCAACGTTTGCTTGTAAGACTTCAGATAGATTCCTTCTACAAGTTGTGTGTTCTTGCATCAATTTATCTTTAATGTCTACACCATCATTAAACCTCAGCATTTTAACTTTCGAGTATCGTGTGCCCCCACTGGATTCACCACTCAAACTCGGAGGGCGTGAGAAGAGCAATTTCAGTTTGTTTGGGTACTTGATGCGGTTTGGGCAGGTTTCGTAACTTCAGTTATTGTCACGGTAGATTGTGGTGGTCCACAAGTCGTTTGTTGTCCGCAGTCAGTCGTTATCCGTGCCACCGGCACGTAGTCTGTCTGTCGATTGTCACTGGGTGGGGGATGGTTCGGATATTGTCTACCTGTGTACGTGTTTTGTTGTGTATTCCCCATGTTAAAATTCCTGCCCCCGTTTCTATTATTGTTCCAGTTTTTTCCTTATTACTGTACCCTGGATGGTACCTATTGTCTGTTCTTTGCTTTGTTACATTGCCCCCGCTGTATGTTTGTCTGTTAGAATTTCTACCGCCCCCGTTGTATGTTTGTCTTTGAGCCTGTGAGTTTGTGTCATAGCGGTTAACGTGTGGTGCCAGAGTATTTGTACGCGACTGTTGGCTGGCCTGCGTCGGTGGTGGCGGCATCAGCTGATTTATTCCATTACTATTGGCGTACCGACTGGCGTTGCCATAAGTATTGTTGTGGTTACCACGTCCGTTCCTAGCTCGGTCATCTTCGTAAATTAAGTCAATCGAATCGACTGTCGACAAGAAGTCTTCCAGATTATATATAGGAATATGTACCAGTTGCAATCTGAGGTATGTCGGCAGTCGTCCTATCAGTACTCTAAGTACTTCTCGATGCGACATTGGTTCGTCGAAGAAGCGTGCTTTGTATAGATATTTTTCAAAGTATTTTCTTAAACTGCCATTCCGCTCATTAAAGGGTGGAGGGTTGTATATTTCATTTTTCACATGCTCCTGAATTCCCACCGACCAGTACTTGCTAAGAAATGCATTTTCGAACTCTTTGAGAGTGGCACAGTAGCGGTATACGCCTGAAGCCCAGATATTCCCTTCACCTTGAATGTATCCCATTACAAACCTTATCTTCCTACGCTCACTCCAGGTGTCAGGAAGCAATTCTCGAAAGGATTGTATAAAAATGACAGGATGCACGGATTTATTTTCAGGTATAAAAATGGGAAACTGGTGGTGTTTGAGGAGACTTTCTTCCAACAGGATTGAGGTAACACTAGGACGGGGAGATTGTGAGCGTTGCATAACTGTGCGTCTGTCACTGTCAAACCACTCGTCGTCTACGTCAGTCTGTTTTGCGTCACGGTCTTGGTTATGGTACCTGTCTGGAGATGATGTCACCGGTGATGCGTGTCTCCTACGTGTGTCAGAAGTTGCATTCTGTGTCCGGGATTCCCTTCGTACACTAGCCTTTACATTCGACAATTCCTCCTGCAATGACTTTACAGCGGTGCTGTGCTCCTCATATACTTTTGCAGCAACATTTTGAATGACAGAGTTTAAATCACGTACTAGTTTATCATTAATTTGTACCTCGGTCTGCTCCAAAAAGGTTTGAACTCTTGCCTGATTCTCACTGACTATGGCTTCTGCCTGAGAGGTTATGTGCGTTACGGTTGTTTTTAAATCTTCATGTTCAATTCTGAGTGCTGACAAGTCCTGTGTAATATCTTCAATGGCTGTCGGAAGGGCTTTGGTTGCTTGCGAAACGTTATCAAGCTGTGAAGCAATATTGGAGACCTTTTCATCAACTAGGTTCAAAATATTACTATTAACTTTGCCTTCTACATCTGCTACTTGTTGTTCAAGATTGCCTATCTGTGTATTTAATTGTCTGCTCACCTCGTCAGAAATGAGAGCTGGTAGGTTTTTCTGTGCTTCCTCGAGTTGCTTAAATCTGTTCTCGATTTCTTCCCTCGTTACCATTTGATCCGCGATTTCCTTTTGTTGCTGTTCCAGGCGTGTTAAGACATTCTGTTGAGCTTGGAATTTATTATGTAAGTCCTGTTTTGTGGATTGATAGTGTTCATCAAGTTTGTCGTTAAATTCCTGCTTTTGTGTCAATTGGAGATTTATTAACTCTTGTTTTGTGCATTGGTAATGTTTATCAAGCTTGTCGTTAAGTTCCTGCTTTTGTGTCGTCATTTGTTGGCTAATCATGGAGACTTGCTGCGTTAAATTTTGAAATATTGACTCGAATTTTGAAAACCATGAGGTAGGTAGATCACTATCTGAGTGCACAGCTACAGTAGACGTACCTCCGACTGCTACGGACGTGTCACTTACGTCCGTAGCAGGCGAAATATTTTCTATCCGCCTGTCTTCCATAACGTTTTCTAATTCCTGCTCAGATTGTCCTACAATGTTACTCGGTTGCATACTATCCATATCGGTAGCTTGTCTTCGCGTCCTAACCATGTCAAAACATGCGTACAGTGAATGTAAATACGGATGTCGTGAGCTAACTCTGTTAGTTTACCTATAGCCAAAGATGCTAGTAACACGGCACTGCAGCTCGCAAAACACAGATAATGCGAAAAAGATGAGGATCGCGGCTACAAGATGGGTTCGGCAGCCATCTTGTGTAATTATAGAAAGCTCTATTGTTGACGTAGTAACTAATAATGAAAAACTTAGGAAAAATTTGCAAAATACGGAAAAGCTGAAATTGATATTCTGCAAGCAAATAATAGTAAAAGAAGGTCAAAAGCGTCTACAGAAACGGTGCAGGCCTGGTCTTACCTTGTCTTTTGTCCGGATGCTGTGGTCCGTCCGTCCTTTTAATTTTTTTCACCACAATTATTTCCATTAAAATATCTCTCCACATGAGTAGTCACTTTTTCTCCAACAATTATTTCCAAAATGAACAGTCTCACTTTTGTGGATGTAGATGCATGAAATCAGAAAGACAACTATTAATATGTTGACAATGGAGTAACACAATGATATAACACTAAGATATTTTTTTAATAAACTAAGAGCAAATTCGGAATCTTATGGTATTATAACACAATGAAAGTCCTGTCACGGTCGCCAAATCTTTTATAATGTTCCTGCCTGGCTATTAATTTTTGAGAGTAACAAATTTACAGAAGGAAGTGGTTTGAAGTTAGAAGCTATGAAAGATCCCAATCGGTAAATTACGGGGAAAATTATTACATGCATTTAAATGAAATGGTAAGCTAATTAACGGTGGAGTGTTGTGCAGGCAGAACATTACAAAAGAATCGACGAGCAGTTACCTTTAACAATAGATCCATCGGTGGTTGAAATTTGGCTGTAAATGAAATTTTAATAATATGATAACCATTCGCCGAACAGTGGATGGCAGTTCGTCAATGTCAAACTACGACTCGTGTAGCAAACAGTAAAGTATGATAATTGACATGATATAAATCGGATAGGAATATTACGTAAGTCAAACACATCGGACTTCTAAAAATTTACAAGAAAATCGACTGCAGGTTCTATTGCCATTAAATGATAATATTATGGAATAAATTTTGAAACAAGAGTGGCAGGCTACACGAAATATCACCATTCAAAATTAACTAAAGACTATGCCATCCATTGTTGCGGTGATTCAACAAGGCTGAATAAGACATTATGGGCGAAGGGAGGATAGGGCAAAATTATTAATAAAAATTCATAAATGCGAATTTAAGTGAGAGGTGGGGGTTTATTTATAAATTTAAGATACGCGCACATCACATATATTTACCTGAATGTACATAATAGCGGCCACATAAAAAATAATAAAGTACAGCTCCAGTCTGCAAGATGCTAACGCTACGAAGTACAAAGCAAGAGTCTTCTTTCGTACAAAAAATTGAAAGTGTTGTTCCTAATTTTTCTTTCTCTGACTTTCATAGATAACTATTTTAACATGCCGAAATAATATAAAAATACAAAACTTTCTCTGATAATATCGGGGAAAGGAAGACGTGTCATTATAGTCCTCAGTCTGGTTTGATGTCGCTTTCCACCCTACTCTATCCTGAGCAACCCTCTTCATCTCCTCATAAGAACAACAAGCCATATTCATTTAAATCTCTTTACTGCATTCGTCCCTTGGCCTCTCTCTGCTATTTTTACCCCCCACACTTCATTCCTTGATGTCCTTTTTTTTAGTCAAATCCCAGAATTCCCTTTCTGCCCAATTATCTTCAGTAGCGGACTTCACTAGTTCATCTCTCAATGCTACCCATTTCTCTTCTACTGTTTTATTTCCCCCCATTTCTGTCAATTGTAGCCTAAACCTCCCTCTGAAACTCTCATTGTAAGCTGTCATGTTTTAACTTATGTATTTATATATGATGACTAAGTGCTATATTGCACTTATTAATTTATATTCATTTTTTAAATAATATGACCAGCTTATAACATGTATGTGACCAGATACTGGTGGCACAGTCCTCCGAAACGGTCGTCATTAAATAAATTATTAATTCGCGATCTTGGCGTTTGATTTTTGAAGAATATAACAACTCAGGTTCCTTCAATTTATCTAGGACCCATCTAATTACTTACCTACTTGTATGCATTGTTTTAAATTTCGGTCTACAGTTCATGACTAATAAAATATGGCCGGAGTCTTTATCTGGCGCTGTATTTGTCTTTAAAACCTAGTTCCTAAATCTATGTCTTACCATTATAAAATCTATCTGGTACCTTCCGGTGTCTCCTGGTCTCTTCTATGTATACAAACTTCTTTTATGATTCTTAAACCAAGCGTGTTATGTTTACATTATGTTCCGTGCAAAATTCTACCAGACGGCTTCCTCTTCCTTTCCTTTTCCGATTCTACATTTACCTACTATTTTTCCTTCCCTTCCTTTTCCTACTACTGAATTCCAGTCTCCTATAACAATTACGTTTTCGTCATTCTTAACTGTCTGAATAATTTCCTTTATCTCTTTAAATATTTCTTCGATCTTCTCATCGGCAGAGCTAGTTGGCACATAAACTTGTACTACTGTGGCCAGTGTTGGTTTCATATCTATCTCGACTACGATAATGCGATCAGTTTACCAACATTATTATTAGACCTACTCCTGTAATACACCCAACTGACTTCGTACTTATAATCCTCTACTTGCCTGACCAGATATCCTGTTCCTCTTTCCACCGAACTTCACTAATACTCACTATATCTAACTTCAACCTATCCATTTCGCTTTTTCAATTTTCTTACCTGATTAAGGGATCTAACATTCGACGCTCCGATCGCCTGTTTTGTTTTTCTTGATGACTCCTCCTCCTGAGGAGTCACCGCCCGGAGATAAGTATGGGGGACTATTTTACCTCCGGAATATTTTACCCAAGAGGATGCCATCATATATTCATAGAGCTTCCTGTCCTCGGAAAAAGTAACGGCCGTAGTTTACCCTTGCTTTCAATCGTTCGCAGTAACTCTATGACAAAGCCACATCAGCTGGTGTTACAAGCCCAAATCAGTCAACCTTTGTTGCTCTTGCAACTACTGGAAAGGCTGCTGCCCCTCTTTAGGAACCACACGTTTGTTTGGCCCTCTCCACAGATACCCCTCTGCTGTGGTTGCTCCAATGGTACGGTATCTGTATTGTTGATAGATGCCACCATACCTCGGCAATGTCTGTTGTTCATGGGGATAGGAAATAGACTTAACTGTATAAAATAGACTTATCTGAATAAATTACTTGTATTAACCATCTCACAAGTAATCATGACTCTTAAAAAAATCAAACATCACTTTTATTAAAAAACAACGATCTGCGCAGTAGATTATCAGCAATGGAAATTGCAAATGTAGTAATTTCGAATACCGGTCACTTGCTTTGTTAGCTCTATATATCCAGTATGGAGCAATAATGCCAGATGCCTTGATTCATGCAACATATTACACATAAATAATTTCGAAAAATTATTACGACTTTACTGGGGTAATATAATCAGGAGTAGGGTGCGTGGTGGAACAAAGTTTACGTCAAACAGTACGTCAGAGATGTTATGTGACGTCAACACATTACAGTTTATCTTAAACAACACTCTCTTTTTGTCTGTCCCCTTATCCTCAATCGTGATAACAAGACCTAGGTGCATCTGTCGCTTATGTACTAGCGATGTAGAACACGGGAGGCGCGTGATTGTCTTCTATGACGTCAGCATAGAGGCAAAAGTCATTTTATAAAGTTTTTCACCAACCTGACGTCTTTGGTGTTGTTCCAGTGGGGACCGATGACGCTCAGTTCGCAGAACCGTTGAATTGAGGCAGTAAGTATTAAATGACGTTCTGTGGGCTCTGATATACATTGATATTGCAATAAAGTTTTCAGGGATGCCAGCCACTTTCTCACGTAGTAAAGAAGCAAAATCGTACATTACAAACATAGAATTCACAAAATTTCACATGATGTAATATAATTTCGGTTTAGTAGAGGTAAATTATAGAACAATTATTACGGCACGCTACTATGATGTTAATAGAGTGACAAACGTGTTTAACTTATTACATGCTCCGGCACGACGTGAAGGTCGCGGTGGCCGAAAAAGAAGTGAGTGAGCTGGGCAGTAGAAAATGGGTTCTATGCGCACTTTTGGCGGGAAAGGAAGTACTCGGAGTGCGCTCATTAATTAAGTTATTGTCTTGTTTGTTTTGTAAAAATTAATACTTTTCAAAATTCAGAAAATGTCGGAAGGTAGGCTGTTATTGAGAAGTTCTTCTTATGCTAAAATATCTGGAAATAAAGTATAATTTACAAAATATTAATGTAGAAAGATTGACGCCCACAGTAATTTACTATCATGGCGGCAACCAATCAGATCACATCTTACTAAAGAGGCGCACTTTCCCACGGGAGAGACCTGGTGGAACCTCCTCCCACTGTCAGGATTTTGCCACCATTATTGACGTCATGGGAAACTGCGAAAATCTCTACCTATACCATGTCTATCAAGAATTTAAAATAGGGGTTGCAAAAGCCAGAAACATGACAATGTATCCGCCAAACTTTTACTGTATGAGAGACCCCAAAGCGATCTCCGTTGATACCAGGACGGGATAAAAGACGGGAGAAAAGAAGTTCGCATAAGCCAATTACTGCATACAGGAAATTTATTAAATAATTTTAAGCCCAATGGAGAGAACTTCGGGGAAGCACAAATTAATCCTTTACAGATTTGAACACCAAAACAACTAATCAAGGGGACGTAAACTTACTAATAATTAATTTCCCCAACACATGTTTTAATTAACTCTGCCACAATGGAATACAAATAAAATACAATATTAATAAAAGGGGATTTAATACACCTAAACATTACTTTAAAAATTTCTTTACCAAATAACTACGACTAGAATGCCTCTAGGGCAAGATATGCAAAATGTTCATTTTCTTTTAGAAAGTCTCACTTAATTACAACAAGCCTTTAAACAGATTACAGGCATGTCTACATGCCACGAATTACAAGGTTACCATAACACATATTTAATAAAAGTTTCTGCAGTATCATCAAGGAAGATAATTCACACTCAACAAAACTTTAAAAGACTTAAAATTGGGCATGATAACATATCACAGTAGATAAACAGTTTCTTCCCTTTTAAAATATCCACAATTCAACAACGGTCGTGTCGGGACCAAAATGACTGATGGGCAAACTACACTGAATAATAACAGTCTTCACAGAAAAGAAATTACAATTCACTTCAGGTCGAAGAGTCAGGAAACACTAAAATGGTCGTTCTCCACTAACAACATTGCATATAAATACTGAATAATAAATGGCAGAGTCACATTGCTTCTCGAGCGTAGCCCTGGAACGGATAATCCGTAAGGAACCTTGCGTACTCAAGACCGAATGACACAAGTGAGACAAACAGCCATACATAATTAGATGGAAATAATTAAGGAGGCGGATGGTAGCCAGATCCTGTATGACAGACATCAAGATTGCTCGTGTTTAAGTTTCACAACATAGATGCAGTCGTTACCCATACACAGCCAAGGTAAGAAATTAAAAAAAAAAAAAAAAGAAAGAAAGAAAGAAACTGCCGAATAAACTACACCCGCCCCGAGGCAGGTAACCGAACACGAGAGGCCACGACGGCAAAACTATGGGGAAACAGAAGAACATAATGGAAGATAACCATCGTCTGAAACTATTGAATATAACAAGCCACGGATGCACCGGTAAATAATGAAGTGTCATCCAATCTAGCGCACTTCCACAAACAAAGCACCGGACGCTCAGTGTTGACAGAAGCACAACACTTTTCACACAAATGACTTCCGTGGAGACACTTGGCAGATGTCACATGAATGGTGCGAAAGAGTTGGACTAGGAATCCGTTCTCCAGATGTCCGAACGACACGCTGCAGACGTGGCGTGGCTGCCTCAGACAGACGCCACAGCAGATCGGCCCGACCCAGACAACAACTCGTGTCGCTCGGCCGGAAACGTCGCGGAACACACGACCAGAGAACTACATGCTCGCCGCTCGGTACGCCCCCTCGGAGAAGCAGACGAACAACTAAACTGGCGCCAGTGCGCAGGTGAATAAGACGAGCCGACACGGCTCAACCTCCACGCCTCAAATTGAAACGATGTCCGCCAATTAATTAACCGAAAATGGATCACAACAACGAGCCGACACGGCTCAGTATAGGTACTCAAAACGACAATTAACAATAAGAATACTGAGCCCTGCTGGTTCAATTTACTTGTACTGGCGCCAGTTACTCGCTCAAAATCGCTTACCAACATTTCTTGGTTACTTCACCGCGGGTGGCGTGGCTAGTTTTCCTTCCTCATTTGTCTCGCGGCCGGCTCTAGTTTCGTCGATCGGCGAGTATATCTGATGGCGCGTGCGCAAGGACGGGCAGTTCGGAGTTCGGTATGCAGTTTGGCGTGCTCCGGCAGTTTGTCTGTCGGGCGCAGGTGGCGATGGGACGGTCGACAAGGCAGCAGCAGTTAGAGTTCGGCGCCGAGTAAGGAGATGGCGAGAGCGAGTCAGTGGAAGGAAGGAGAGGAGTACGAGGGGTTTGTGCGGTAGAACCCCCAGCTGTTGACTTTCCTTAACGTCTTATCAGTTATTATTTGTATAATTAGAATTCAGCTAAGTTATCTTACTCATTATCAATCATCTGTTTCAAATTGCTAAAGTACTGACCGTTTGGTCTCTGAGGAAGTCTGTAGTTTCTTCTAGTATGTGTCCATCTGCTACTTCGTTGCCTACACGGAAAGGGGGGGGGGGGCGAGGGAGGTGGAGGTGTAATTGAAGATAGTGCTCTTTTCCCTCCATAGGGTATTCTGTCTACCCTTCGGTTGTATTGCGGCAGTCCATGAAACTGTAATTTGTTTTCCAGCTAGCCTTCATCCTTTCCGCTGGCCGCAGTGGCCGAGCGGTCTGTAGCGTGCCAGTCACGGTCTGCACGGCCGCTGCGGTCGGGGGTCCGAATCCCACGTCGGGCATGGATGTTTATGCCGTCTTTAGCATAAGCTAGTTCATAAGTAGTTTGTAAGTTTAAGGACTGATGAACCCGTAGTTAAGTAGCATAAGCTCTACAAACATTTGAATATTTGAATCATCTTTCCCTCCTTACCTGCATCCCGTTTGCCCGTGGTGACCTAGTGTGCGTTATCGCCAGCCTGATCCATGGCCGCTTCATTTACAGAAAAAGGGGTCTGAAGGTTATACCAGTCCGACTGTAAGACGCTTACTTAATCCATGTAACCTTGCGCTTAGAGCGCTAAATAGTTTTAGTATTACCCATCTTAATGCATATGTTTCTGTAATTATTTTGATTTGTGGCAGTTCTTATGTATACTCGGCCACTGAACATGTTTATGATCTTAGATGTTCATGGTTGGGCGATCGTAACACCAACTGTAAGTCAGAGCCGTAAATAATGACCAGCGCCAGCGTCACATTTTCAAGCCTGATTTCACGTTTTACTTGACGTCACTTTCTAAAATTCAAATTGTGCCTTAGTTCTAGTTTTCGTGTTGCAAGGTGTGCTTTTGAAGTAGTATCTTGTATTTCCATCCAAATTGTAGCATGTACTTGTAATTTCTTGCCCCAAGTTGCATTTGGAGTTATTTCTACACTTCAGCAGCATTTGTGCTGAATTTAGATTGTGTGAAAATCTCTGAGATTTAAAAATATTTTAAGTATTATTTCTTTCCTTCATTCTTCCTTAAAAGAGGAAAAAGCCGGCTACGCTATTTACATTTGATGGTTTGTCGCTTTCTGCCTTGAATTTCTTTGGTTTTATCATTCCTGTCAGAGTATTGCAAATATTGTCGCGTTGAAGTGGAAGCATGCTTGACTTCGAAGACAGTATTGTCGACATCGCAGCACTGACTGCCTCTCGGGCAGAGTGCTCTATTTGTACTCAAACGGAATGTACCAGAAATTAGAAGAACAGTTAACATAAGAAACAATTAGAAATTACAAGTGAACATAAGAAACATGTAGAACATTCTGGAAATAAATTTTTGCTGGTGAACGGGATTGAACCGGCGACCTTCAGCACCACAATCGGTGACGCTGTCCCCTGCGCCACGCCGGCAGTCGGTTAATGGCGGTTCTCGCGGCATTGCTCCCTCTCTTGGAGAAACAGCGACCAGCTCTTAGGTTTCCTTTGGAGCCAGCTGCAATGTCCTGGATCTTGATCTTGATACGGGCCCTCTGTATGGCAGTTCTGGAGAATCTTTCCCTTCTGCACAATTACTGACGACAGACGTTCCTATATTGGTTTCATATCGTCCTTAGAGTTCTTGAACAAGCAGCGATTTTCGTCTATCTGCTCTTCAGGATCGTAGTAAGGCTTCATGCGGAGGACGTGAACAATGTCTCTTCGTTTTTGTCGTTTTGACGGCGGCTCATAATCCTCAACTTCGTATGTGACGTCTGACAGGCGGCGTATGACACGATACGGACCAAATTATCGCTTCTATGACTTTTCTGACAGTCCAAATTTCAGTATAGGGGTAAAAATCCATACCAGATCTCCTGGGCTGTACACAACAGGTCAGTGCTTGTCGTTATACCGCTGACGGTCCTTCTCCTGGGCGTCCAGTGTCCGTATGCGAGCCAGCTGTCTTGCTTCTTCGACCCTGGTGATGAGCTGTTTCACATAGTCATCATGTTGTCCGGTTGGAACGGGAACAGCGTATCCATTGTCGTCTCAGCTTCACGGCCATGGAGCAGGAAAAACGGCGTGAAGCCTATGGTGTCTTGTCTTGCGGTATTGTAAGCAAATGTCACGACTGACAGTATCGGCTCATCGACAGCATATCTGCTAATGTCTTGTTAAAACGTTCTGTATTACCATTTGTCTGAGGATTGTAGGAAGTTGCCATTCTGTGGATAATATTGCAACGTGACATTACCTCTGACGCTAGTTTTGACTGGAATACTTTTCCACGATCAGATATCATAACACGTGTTGCTCCATGCTTCAAAATGTCTTCGACAAGGAATTTTGCGATCTCTGGAGCTTCTGCAGTCGGCACAGGTTTGGTGAGAGCGTAGCATGTGAGGTAGTCAGTGCAGACTATCGTCCATCGGTTACCGGTTGTCGACTTCGGGAACCTCCCTAAAAGATTCATCCCAACTCGCTGGAATGGAGCTGCTGCAGGTGGAATCGGTACGAGATGCCCTGTAGGTAATTGCGGCACTTGCTTCCGCCTCTGTCACTCTTTACAGTGACATAGAGCTTCACAGATCGGTAGAGACCTCTCCAGTAATACCTGCTCTGATTCTGTCTTCACGAATCCCAGATGACCGGATACTGGAGCATCGTGAAAATACTTGAGAATAGCTGGCTGGAGATGTTCTGGAACGACCAGGAGCTGTTTGGGGCCCAGTGGATCGTAGTTGCTCTCATAGACTCATACAATGACCCATTTGTTAGCTGTAACTTTCTATTGGTCGGTTCTCCTTTCTCCAAGGCCTCTATGGTTTTTATAGTGCTGGATCTTCCCTCTGTTCAGCTGTAAGATCACCTAATTTCGTGGGGGCTGAAATTTCATTCATGCTGTTGTGTTCCACTAATGGACTTCTCGAAAGGCAGTCGGCATCCTTATGTTTGCGCCCGTTCTTGAATACCACTATGACATCGTACTCTTGGAGTATTAGTGCCCATCTTGCTAGTCGACCTGATGGATCCTTCAAGCTAGTGAGCCAACACAAAGAATGGTGGTTTGTCACGACTGTGAATGGTTTGTTGAATAAATACGGCCGGAACTTGTTGAGAGCCCAGATAACTCTGAGACATTCTTTTTTTAGTTGTGGTTTATCTCGGACTTTCAGAGTACTCTTGATGCTTAGGCTATCACATTTTCAGCACCTTCCTGAACTTGTACAAGAACTGTGCCAATCCCACAACCACATACGTCTGTGTGAAGTTCAGTTTCCGCATTCTCGTCGTATAGGGCTAGAACTGGTGCGAAAGTTAGAACCTCCTTAAGTGCCTGGAAAGCGCTTTCTTTTGTCTCATCCAAGTAACACTTGGCTTTTCCCTGCAGAAGTTCTTGCAATGGACATGCCTTGTTACAAAATCCTTTTATGAAACGTCGGTAGTACGAGCACAGCCCGAGAAAACTTCTCAAATCACAAATGTGCAGAGAAGTTGGATATTATGTGACTGTCCTTACTTTATCTGGATGAGGACTGACACCATCTCCGTTGACTAGGCTTCGTCAACCTTGATTTTCCAGTAACCTGTCTGCATGTCCATAGTTGAAGTATGTAGCTCCTTTCAAGCAGTCTAAGGTGTCGTTAGTCCGCGGCAATGGGTAAACATCTTTCTTTGTGGTTCTGTTCAGCTGCCGATAGTCGACAAAGAATAGCCACGTGCCATCCTTCTTTACGAGGACCACCGGAGACGACCGAGGACTCTCCGAAGGTTGAATAATGTCATCGTGAAAAGTGTTCTCCACTTCCTCCCGAATTATCCGTCATTCAGCTGGCGACACTCTATATGAACGCTGGCTAATTGGTGGATGATCCCCAGTATTGATACGGTGTCTTATCGTGGGCCGTTTCGTCTGAATTTTCACCTGCTCAGGTGTGAATGCACCCGAAAATTGACCTAGTATAGCTAATATCCGCTGGCGTTATTCCTTGGTCAGTCCAGGCCCTATTGGCAGTTCCACGGTTGTTTCCTCCAGCGTGTTGTCTGTACTAACAGCACAGCATGGGTCTTTGTTGTTGACATTGAGCTCGCCGTCATGGATTGGTTCAGCTGTCCCGATATACATTCCTGCTCGTGACTATTCCAGATTTCTCCTCGACCACCGGTAATGCTTATGATAGGCATTGGTATGTAAATTTCTTTGGTGAACCTGATAAGCTTTTTACTATCAAGAAGCACTTCACAGTTTAACCGGTTATCTGTGTTTGTGACTGCAACTCTTCTCATTGTCAACGGCGGGATCGTCACATTGTCAACGGGAAAAATTCTGTATTACGTGTACCCGTCGGAACGACTTCCTCAATTTGCAGCACAGATCTTCTACAGTCAATGATAGCTTGGGATGCCTGAAGTAAGTCCCATCCGAGGATGACATTATGACTACATTCAGTTAAAACGACAAATTCAAACGGCTGGGTCCTGTTGTTGATGGTTATTCAAAAAATGTTCCAATGTTTGTATAGTCTATGGGACTTAACTACGGGATCATCAGTCCCTAAACTTACAAACTACTTATGAACTAACTAAGACTAAGGACGGCACAAATATCTATGCCCGAGGGGGGATTCGAACCCCCGACCGTAGTGGCCGTGCAGACCATGACTGAAGCGCCTCAGTCCCCGCGGGCACCGCGGCCGGCGTTGATGGTTATTCTTACGACACAAGTTCCTGCTGGCTGGACGTACTTGCGACTTTTAGCGCAGTTGCCGCCGTATCACAGAACAGTTTCTTTAATGTGTGCCGGTAATTATCCGACAATACAGAGAAAGACGCTCCTGAATTAACCAGTGCCCGGACAGATTGGCTGTCGATTATGACGTCGATGAGATTTCTCGACATCTTAGCGACCATGGAGGATTTTCATCTGCGGCGGCCTCACCTCCAAAGATGTTCGCCTCGCTTAGTTTTCCTGGGCGCGGCGGCTAGGGGAGCGGCTGGTACCTCTGTACGGCGACGGTGAACGACTGCGGCGCGTCGGGAAACGACCTCGTCTAGGGTACGGCGATGGGCTTCTTCCCATAAATCGACTGAATTCATCAGCAGGTGACTGCCTGGGATATAACTACTCTGATGGCTGACTTCTTGCGACAATATAATCAGTACATACTGGTAGCTGCTAGAGGCAGCTTGCAGATGGAGTCTGATGATACCATACTTCACACTAGCCATCATCCGGAGAAGATAGTGATCCGATGTGCTGACGACTTCACAACCCTATGGTTGCTGCCTGAGGCCAGCGCAGTCTTCAGTGGTTGGTTACCGAAGGCCAATGTTCCTGTCGTCGAGTTAGCACTGTGGTGCTAATCCTGCCAGCCAGTATAGAGTCTGATATCAGCACGGCATTCGACTTCAGGGGGGTCCATCCATGGATCCACTAGCAGCTGCAGAGGCTGGATAAGGGACAGAGTACTTCTCAATAACAGCCCCTTCTTCGATTACCAGACGTCGCGGCGCGGGCACCACCGTCAGACGGCTCACAGTAGTCAGAACACCGAGGTCGTAGCGTGACGGCGAGCGGACGCCTCCTACTGTTCTAGCTCCTGTCGAGCTAGCGCCGTCATCCGATTTATTGTATGATACGGAATAAAGGTGTAAACTTTATTTCTGTTTTTTTTTTTTTTTTTTTTTTTTTTTTTTTTTTTTTTTTTTTTTTTTTTTTTTTTTTTATTAGCGTCCTCTGGCACTCCACCAGGTTCCACACCTCATCCAGTCATAAAGCTGGGAACCCCCCAGCAATATGTGGTAGTTGTACGTTTCCGTTGCACAATAGTTCTCGCCTCACCATGTTAATGAATGTAAAGGGAAGAGTGTAATCTTAAACCATTTTCTTTTCGGCCCCTTCAGCTGTCAGCCATTTCGGTGCCCTCCCCACAATGTAGTTACAATGTGTTGTGAAGGACATAAAAGTGTACTCAGTGCAGACAGCAAGTCCCGGCGATATGGAAACTGTTTCAGGTTATAAGGCCTTTTAATAAATGCTTTCAAAATCAAATGTTTCTAAAACTATCGGACGCAACTGCCGTAGCTTACAAACTACTTAAGCTAATGTAAAGTAACCTAATGACAACACAAACACCCATGCCCAACGGGGGACACGATCCCCAACGGCGAATGAACGCTTTACGTTGTCATTGTGCGCTGTAAGTGTGAGATCTCTCAGACCCTGTTATCTTGCTTGTACCCACTGTGTGAGTTGTGTGGTTGCCGAAATAGTGGGACACTGCTATTGGATAAATGTATTACATTGTAATCCGCTCATGGAGAGTGTCTGATTCTCAGATATTGTTGTCGAGTTGTTTTAAAAGACTTATGATAAAGGACAGGAGAATTTTGAAATACTTTAAATAACTGTTGTTCCTTTATATCTTAAGGTTTGGTTATTGTCTACTGTTATTGTATCATCATGGATTCCTTGTAAAATTTTATTATACTCTTTAAATTGGTAACTTTGTTGATTGTGCCACAACAGTAAATCCTTCTTAAATTGTTAAAAAAGGCAAACCTTTTCCTAACCTAGTGAAGACATCTATCAGTATCATCCTTGTATTGTCCGAGATCCTTATTGAATCTAATTGGTTCTATGCGTTTTGGTTACCAAAAACCGGGTTTAAAGGGTCATCTGACAAACTTGATAACACTCTGCCAACTGTTGCGGTAAGAAGACTTCTATCTGACAAATATACAACTACGCCAGATTGTTCTTGGTGTTTCTCTTGAGTTAGGGGTCAAACCGCCTAAGCAGACCGTACTGTGCGGCTGGTTAAACGTGTTGCTTATATCCGCATCTCCTTACAATTGACGTGCGTTGCGGCGCCTTTTGTATCTCTTCCTGGCTGCGCTCGTGGGTGTGCTGTCGATATGTTAGGACTGGGCACTACTTCCTCCACCTCTCACGCCATCCCCCACCCACTAAAAATAAAATAAATTTATAAAGATTATATATATATATTTTTGACGAATTACATCGTTCAAATTAATGAAATAAATAGCAATTTGCGATGTTATGGCTTCACTGTATAAGGTTTAGATGGAATACCAAACTGTGGTGAATGAAAATTTGTGCCCAGCCGGGATTCGAACCCGGGATCTCCTGCTTACTAGGCCGACGCGTTGACCACTCCGCCACCGAGGACACAGTGACCAGCCTGACTGCAGAGGACTCTTACCTGCACGTCTCTCGTCACACAAATCTCCATTCGCCACGCTGTCTCTTTCCTATACCACAGCAGATTTATTCTATAATGCTCGCGACCACAATACTGTATTCCCGCATCAGGGAGAACAGACAATGAGGTATCGAGACACAATTAATTGTCGTCAGGAGCCCAGCCTCAGCTTGTATACAATTATATATATTTTTGATGAATTACAGCGTTCAAATGAATGAAATAAATCGCAATTGGTGATGTTATGGCTTCACTGTATGAGGTTTAGATGGAATACCAAACTGTGGCGAATGAAAATTTGTGCCCGGCCGGGATTCGCCACAGTTTGGTATTCCATCTAAACCTCATACAGTGAGCCATAACATCGCCAATTGCGATTTATTTCAAATTAATAAAGAAACATGCCGCAGCGTTGTCGTGTTGGGAGAATTGGTACGACAGCAACAAGAACGGCAATAAGGAGACCTGAGGAGCATGGAACTGCAACTGGGACCGTCCTGCACTCCAAAGTAAAAGTCAGGAAACGCCAGGAAAGGCGCACGCCCGCATCCTGAGTCAGTTTCACGGACGGCGATGACGACAACGTCGACGAAGATGTAGGCAGGGGCAGAGAGCATACTGTAGACAGCAACACAAGCGCCGGGAAGTCGACAGCGCCGCCCGCCGCCGTTACCTGCTGCTGTCCCAGCGACAGGTAGCACGTCCGGCCCCAACCAGTGGTGTCGCTGCCGCCTACCCGCGCCAGACACCTGTTTTATTATCAAGGCCCCAGTACAAAGAGTTTTTCCATCTGCGGCGAAGAAAAGTTCATAAACACAGTAATATCATGTAATATTTGACATACAGGGTGTTTCACTAAGTGTGTTTGCCCCTGTAACTTATAAAATAATATGTGACGGGAAATTTTAATGCGGTAGGTCAACACTTTCTTCGGAGCTATGAACATAGTTTATTGTATCATTTTCCAAAGAGTTACACCACAAAGATATAATTTTTTTAAATGGAACAATAGTTTTTTCTATCGTGTATTGGATTCGTTTAAACCATCTGCGTTCAAATCAATTAAAACTACATTCCTATCACTTTTAGTTTGGGAGCTACAACCATTCAAAGTTCCGGGGGCGGAGGCTGCGATAGCGTATCTGATTGGCCGAGTGACTAGCCCCTGGGGTACGGCCCACTGTCTCACTGCCAGTGAGCTACGCTGTCGTAGCCTCCGCCCCCTAAATTTTGAAGGGTTGTAGCTCCCAAACTAACAGTGATAGGAATGTAGTATAAATTGATTTGGACGCAGCTGGTTTCAACGAATCCAATGCACGATAGAAAAACTATTGTTCCATTTAAAAAATTATATCTTTGTGCTGTAACTCTTTGGAAAATGATACAATAAACTATGTTCATAGCTCCGCAGAAAGTGTAATATTTCTTGTATTCACCTACCGCATTGAAATTTCCCGCCACCTATTATTTTATAAGTTACAGAGGCAAACACACTTAGTGAAACACCCTGTATATGAGACAGGACATGACGAGTATAGAAATGTTTTAGTAAAGAATGGCGTATGGAAAGCTATAGCACAGAACAACGAAGGGCACGAAAGTTGTTATTCATGAACGAATGGATTCGCATGTGCAAAGCATTGAATCTCTTGTTACTAAAAGGGGTAGGTCCTCTAGAAATTGAAAATTCAGATTTTGTTTTCTCTTTATTGACACACAATTATTGTATTGAGTGAAACTAAAAGCAGAAATCATCATTGCCTTTCCCCTTCTGCAGATCGGTTTGGAAGCTGGATTAGTTTGTAATAGACAATTAGGAGCTGGAAAGTTCGACGAATAAATGTATAATAAACCTGGAACTCTGCTTAATCAGTCACAGATTTATGTTGTAAATTCTTATTATCTATTTAATTATGAATACGTTTGTATGCCTGTAAATTTTTGAAGTGGCATATGACAGAAGTGAATGAATTAGACTTCACTATTCTCGTAACTTACTGCACTTTCCTCAATATTTAACTGTTAAAGTTAAAACTAAACAGAAACAGTGATTTATGTTCAAAAGAACTACGACATAGTTAACTATTGGTATTTACATAAATATTTTTCTTAAATTATTATGTACAGCAATAATGCCTTTTTTTATGTTAAAGTACGGTCAGCACAGAAAAGGAAACGAAATAAAACTAACGATGATGGAATATTGAAAGTGTGAAAGGAAAGGACTGAAAAGAGGAATATGTTACTAAAAACCCTTATGAAACGCAAAGATGATGTCAGTGCCTTATTTTATGCACATATCAGTGTACGTTTACAGTGTTTAATTCCAATATATAAAGCAGAAGTTGAACAAAAAATAGTCGTATTGTTTCTCATTACGAAATAATAGCTCCACAGTGCAACACAGATCAGCAATAAAAAGGTAATAATTCTGTCGACATCGCTGAGACAGTAATCCGTACCATATGTTGATCAGAATGTAAATAATGCAAGATTTTTTGTCTAATTACCTCAGTGTCAACTGTAATTTTTGTTCTTTAGTTATTGCGTTTCTTAGGCACTGTGGTTTTATGTCATCGTTAATATAACTGTTAATTTAACTGTCTTTTACATAAACTACGATAGCTCCTGAATATGTTTATCATTAAACAAATATTGTTTAATCAACGATATGTAACTTTCTTCTGCAGCTCTACTTTTATATAAAAGCATTACCAGCTTTCTTCTTAGTATGGAACAAACCAAAGTCATCGTCTTCCTCTTCCAACGACACAGCAATAACCGCGGCAGTCACCAGACACCTCGCATCTCACCAGCGACCGCAGTGCCTATCTGCTGTTGTGGTACACAAGCGTTGCTGCCGTTGTCGGCAGTGCAGTCAGTCGCTGTCGCCGTGTTCAGAACGCCGGCCGCGGTGGCCGAGGGGACTGAGGCGCTCAAGTCACGGTCTGCACGGCCATTACGGTTGGGGGTTCGAATCCCCCCTCTGGCATGGATATTTGTACTGTCCTAGTTCGTAAGTAGTTGATAAGTAGTTTGTAAGTTTAGGGACTGATGACCCCGTAGTTAAGTCCCATAAACTGTACAAACATTTGATTTTTTTCGTGTTCAGAACCGCACCTTCTGAGAGTCGTCCCATCCAGCTCCATCTGCTGCCGAGGTGGCAGCAGGAGGCGGCCGCCGAGTGTTCGCGAGACGAGAGTGAGAATAGAAATTCTGCATAATGATCTCTCAGCCGACGAGCCGAATTCTACATCTACATAGATACTCTGCAGAGGATTCATATCTAACGTTCCATTCTCTAAGAGCGCGCTGGAAGAAAGAACACCTAAATCGTTCCGTATATTTTAACCAAGGTCTCCGAGTGTTTCTTTTTGTGTCCAGTGTTTGATTTCACACTGTGTTTTATCACTACCGTAGCACAAGGATTTTAATTAACTTCATGTTTTTTTTATCATCTGTCTACTGTGTATGTTTGTCAGTTACTTCTACATGCCAAGTATTTTAATACTCCACACTTTAACACCATATCTTTGTTATTTGAGTTTCGTCATGTGCATTGTTTTATAAAGCCTCTCGACTGAAGAGCAGCGCCTAAGCTGCTGCCAGCCTGCTGGCTGTAAGTTTTGTATGGTTAGCATGAAAACAACAATAAAGAAAAAAAATGTCGGTTCACTGTGTATTTAAACACAATACAAAGGCAAAGTCTGCCAAAACGTTTAACTAAAATCACAAGCAGTGAAGCCCACTAAATAATCGAAATAGTAGCAAGAATACTATGACCAGTTTTTCTTAAAGTTCTTGTGCAATTCTGAATAAGTGAATGAGGTATGAAGTGTGCTCCAAAAAACTTAGCCTGTACATTGTCCTTCAGTCCATTGGTTCCAAAGCAGAAAGCACATTGACTTTAATAGGAAGGCTAAATACACTACTGGTAATTAAAATTAGTACACCAAGAAGAAATTCAGATCATAAACGGGGACTCATTAGACAAATATACTAGAACTGAGATGTGATCACATTTTCATGCAGTTTGGGTGCGTAGATCCTGAGAAATCAGTACCCAGAACAACCACCTCAGGCCGTAACAACGGCCTTGATACCCCTGGGCATTGGGTCAAACAGAGCTTGGATGGCGTGTACAGATACAAATGCCCGTGCAGCTTAAACACGATACCACAGTTCATCAAGAGTCGTGACGCGTATTGTGACGAAAAGGTGCTACCATTGACCAGACTTTTCAATTGGTGAGAGATGTGGAGAATGTGCTGACCAGGGCAGCAGCTGAACATTTTCCATATCGAGAAAGGCCCGTACAGGACCTGCAACACGCGGTCGTGTATTATCCTGCTCAAATGTAAGGTTTCGCAGGGATCAAATGAAGGATAGAGTCACGGTCGTAACACATCAAAATGTAAGGGCCACTGTTCAAAGTGCCGTCGATGCGAACAAGAGGTGACCGGCACGTGTAACCAATGACAACCCATACCTTCACGTCGGGTGATACGCCAGTATGGCGATGACGAATACACGCTTCCATTGTGCGTTCGCCGCGATGTCGCCATACACGTTGCTGTAAACAAAACCTAGATTCATCCGGAAAAATGACGTTATGCCTTACGTGCACCGAGGTTCGTCGTTGCGTGCACTATCGCAGGCGCTCCTTTCTGTGATGCAGCGTCAAGGATAACCGCAGTCATGGTCTCCTAGCTGGTAGTCCATGCTGCTGCAAATGTCGTCGAACTGTTCGTGCAGATCGTTGTTGACTTGCAATCGTCCCCATCTGTTCACTTAGGGATCGAGACATGGCTGCACGATCCGTTACAGCCATGCGGATAAGATGTCTGTCATCTCGACTGCTAGTAATACGAAGCCGTTGGGATCCTGTACGGCGTTCTGTATTATCGCCTGAATATACCGATTCCATATTCTGCTACCATTCATTGGATCGCGACCAAAGTGCGCAGCAATGTCGCCATACGATAAACCGCAATCGCGACACGCTGCAATCCCACCTTTATCAAAGTCGGAAACGTGATGGTACGCATATCTCCTCCTTACACGAGGCATTACAACAACGTTTCACCAGGCAACGACTGTAAACTGTTGTTCGTGTATGAGAATTCGGTTGGAAACTTTCCTCATGTCAGGACATTGTAGGTGTCGCGACCGGCGCCAACCTTGTGTGAATGCCCTGTAAAGCTAATCACTCGCATATCACAGCATCTTCTTGCTGTCGGTTAAATTTCGCATCTGTTGCACGTGATCTTCGTGGTGTAGTAATTTTAATGGCCAGGAGTGTAAATCAAAACATGTAAAATTGTAAATGTAGGACTAGAATGTAGGAGGTAGGCAATGTTTTGTCCGTAATTTGAGTATTTGAAATCGTCAGTCGTGATTTGTCTAATAGTTCATAAGTGCCATTGTTCAGAGAAGTGTCTGATTGAAAATGCAGACGGCGTCAGGCATTGTCTAATGACACAAACAATTTATATGTCTGCCTTTCCTCCGCACTGGAAAGCGACGAAGGCGCATTTTGGTCGCGTTCATCGCTAGGCTTGGCCGTTGGGTTTGAAAAATTGACCTGCACAGAGTGAGTAGTTGCTTGGGATCTACGAGAGCGAGCAGTGTCAGAGCACTGTGTATGTTGCTAACACACAGACGGCACGTGACCAGACTTTTGACAGGTAAAACTAGATGGCTTCCGTGGTGGGTAGTTCTGTCTCTTCTGCTTTGAAAAGCAACGGGGCACAATTTCACATACTGCGGGTCTTGTTTACGTGATGCAACAGCTGTGTACCGCACACCGGCCACCCAGAACATGTTTCTTTTTATCTCTGTCTGCAATACGGCAAACAGGGGCTTTCATAGTTTACCGGGACAGTCTCTCATGAATCCCGATGCTTGTTGCTAATGATTTTGTATGCATCTTGGGCATCAGTCATGTAAAACTTTGTAAAGTCATTCACAGCCATTTGGCTGAAATAGTGTTTATTTCCACGAGCAGGTTTCAGCATTAGGCCATTATCAAGTTAAGGATCAAACAGGTTTTTCCTAAGTCATTGTCATGGCAGTAAAATATATAGGACAAGTTGATAAGTCATTAACATAAAATAGGTACCACATTTGTACCCGCTTGTTTGTTTAAAATATACAGATATGTGTTCGTTATAACGTTACAAAAGCGTGGATACATTACTGTACTCCTCAGACCAAAGAACAATGTGAACAATGAGTTACCAAAGGAGAATCTGCACCAAAAAGGCGAAGACCGGT
The DNA here is from genome assembly GCA_026315105.1 of Locusta migratoria. NCBI lineage: Eukaryota > Metazoa > Arthropoda > Insecta > Orthoptera > Acrididae > Locusta > Locusta migratoria. The sequence goes on from CM048747.1 coordinate 82,294,642, forward strand.
TCTTCGGCCGAAAAGGTTATGGTGAAGGTCTGTCGGGACTCGCTAGGGATAATTCTCATCGACAATCTAGAACGGGGTAAAACTATTACAGTGCATATAATTCATCGTTATTCAACCTTTTGACAACCGAGTTGCCAAAAAAAAAAAAAAAAAAAAAAAAAAAAAAAAAAAAAAAAAAAAAAAAAAAAAAAAAAAAAATTCCGGCGATTGGGCCACACAAAAGTAGTGCTTTTCCATCTCGACAATGTACCTGCACACACCTCAGCATTTGTGGTCGGAAAGTTATTGGAAATATGATTCCAAATCGTTTCACTTCCCCCCTATTATCCAGATTTGGTTCCCTCGGAATATTGTTTGTTCCCCAATTTGAAGAAATGGCTGGAAGGACGAAGATTTCATTCGAGCGAGGAGGTGATTGCAGAAACTAATAGCTATTTTGCAGGCTTTGACAATTTCCATTATTCGGAATTAGCATTAGACGAAGTGTATAATTACACTCCTGGCCATTAAAACAGCTACACCACGAAGATGACGTGCTACAGACGCGAAATTTAGCCGACATGAAGAAGAAGCTGTGATATGCAAATCATCATTCACACAAGGCTGGCGCCGGTGGAGACATCTACAACGTGCTGAAATGAGGGAAGTTTCCAACCCATTTCTCATATACAAACAGCAGTTGACCGGCGTTACCTGGTGAAACGTTGTTGTGAAGCCACGTGTAAGGAGGAGAAATGCGTGCCATCACGTTTCCGACTTTGATAAAGGTCGGATTGTAGCCTATCACGATTTTGGTTTATCGTTCTGCGACAATGCTGCTCTCGTTGGTCGCGATTCAATGACTGTTAGCAGAATATGTAATGGGTGGGTTCAGATGGGCAACAGGGAACGCCGTGCTAGACCTCAACGGCCTTGTATCACTAGCAGTCGACATGACAGGCATCTTATCCGCATGGCTGTAACGGATCGTGCAGCCACATCTCGATCTCTGGGTCAACAGATGGGGCCGTTTGCAAGACAACAACCTGCACGAACAGTTTGACTACGTTTCCAGCAGCATGGGCTATCAGCTCGGAGACCACGGCTGCAGTTACCCTTGACGCTGAATCACAGACAGGAGCGCCTGCGATGGTGTACGCAACGACGAACCTGCGTGCACAAATGGCAAAACGTCATTCTTTCGGATGAATCCAGGTTCTGTTTACAGCATTGTGATGGTCACATCCGTATTTGGCGACATCCCGGTGAACGCACATTGCAAGCGTGTATTCGTCATCGCCGTTACATTTCAGATGTGTTACGACCCGTGGCTCTAACCTTCATTTGGTCCCTGTGAAACCCTACATTTCAGAAGGATAATGCACGACCGCATATTACAGGTCCTTTACGAATCTTTCTGGAAACGGAAAATGTCCAAAAATTCAAATGTTTGTATAGTCTATGGGACTTAACTACGGGGTCATCAGTCCCTAAACTTACAAACTACTTATGAACTACTTCCGAACTATGACGACACAAATATCCATGCCCGAGGGGGGATTCGAACCCCAGACCGTAGTGGCCGTGCAGACCGTGACTGAAGCGCCTCAGTCCCCTCGGCCACCGCGGCCCGCACGGACTGATGACCACGCAGTTTGGTCCGATAGAATTACAAACATTTGAACATTTGAAAACAGAAGATAGGATAGATAAGTGCCCAGCGACGCCGGGTATTCAGTTAGTCATTTATAAAGACAAAGAGGGAGACTAAGAAACACGTATAGTAAGTAGGTAGATTCGAATGGATGTGGGTTGCCGTTTTTATGAGGAAATGAAAAGACTTGCTCAGGATAGAGTAGGGTGGAGAGCTGCATCAATCCAGTCTCAGGACTGAAGACCATAACAACAACAACAAAGACGAAGATCAACAGTAATTCAATTAGAAGGCACATAATCTTTGTCGAAGATTTCAATGTAGTATTTCAGATAGTCAGATATTGCAAGAGATTTGTTACTTATCAGTCTGTCCTAGTGTTCTCATTGTTAAATCTTAAGAATTTTGTGAACTCCTACAACATTTGAAAGGTAATCTTGCACAATAGACTGGTAAAGCATTTGTTTTCTACATTTTCTTTGTGTCTTCGGTGTTAGAGAATTTTACTCCAACTGTAAATGGTACACCAAAGTATGTTTCGAATTATTCATTTATCTATGGCGGTCACACTTTGATGCTCTTGAGTTGATGTAATAGTCTGTGAATATTTGATTTGTCTGGCAGTTGGTATCACTGTTATAACACATTGTTTCTTTAAATAGACCCCTGAAATTTTGTTTTGTAGAAAGAATTTTGTTGCACATGTTTCATTAACTCTTCCCTTATATTTTATCTTCCAAACATCAATAAGATATTCCGCATCTGAAGCAGCAGCTTCTTCTTTACTTGTAATCAATTTCCTGTAGAATTGTCTTCCCTGAATTCTTTTGCTTCCCCCTCTTATGTATCGACTGTAGACAATAACTTCCTAAAATATTCTTTTTTCATTTCAAAGTTTAATCTACTGTTATCAGATTTTTAGTCATCTAGTATATTATCGCTGAGAATACAGAGCTAGGCATAATAGAGTTTACACAATAATGAACAGATCATAATTGTTTGCAGAAGCCAAGAACAAGTAGAATGCACTGTTGCAACGAATTTGCATATACTCAGACATGAGTGTTGGCAAACTTTATCGCCCGATGATAAATTTATTGTTAGTGCGGGAACCTCTTTGTAGAACAAAGTAAATATTTTCCATGAAAGTTTTCTACAAGAATGGTAAGACTTTGGAAACTACTTAAATATTCTGACGTAAAAATCCATGTTCTGTGACTTCTGTCATAAGCTGAGATATTTATTGAAGTAACGTCTACCTTTGTGTTTGGTTTCGTACTGTTTTAATACATAGAGAAGATTACTCTTGCATTTTCTATAGTACTTTTAGTTCCATAGCTGTTTTGTTCACAAACTTCATGAACAGTGTCTAAAGATTCAATGTGCCACAGTATGGACAACACATCTGCATAATACATAGTACAGCGAGTTTGAGAGACAAATGCTCAACGCGCTTAATTTTATCCTGCTTTGTGCCGCAGACAGTCAGCTGTAAACGCTAATATTAAACCAATTAGTATCTGCGGAGATTACGTCAACAAGTCTGCTGGAACTGCGCATCGTTGATAGATTGCACCATCAGTCTCTTTCGTGGCAGGATGTGGCTAAATGTGTGGAAGGCTCCAGCGATTTGGCAGAAGAACTGACAATAAGCACATCATGTATTGTACACATATGGTTTATGCCCTTTCGTTACCTTGTGTGTTAAAGTACTAGTTATAGCGACCTGAACAATCCGTCATTTTGAATCTATAGTGTTGACAGCTTTGTGTGATGTATCGAAGTGAATAAGCGAATATTTTGTGATTTTATCGTTTCTCGGTGCGAAATGGTTGGTTGTGCAGCTCGAAACTGCTCATATAATAACAGACGTGGTCGATATAAGTTTTATCGGTTTCCTTCAGACATAGATTCGTGTGAAAGGTCGCTTGTAAATTCCAGACGCCAAGCAACTATCTGTGTAACGTTAAGAACAAAATATTTTTTATTTGTATTAAACTCGGTAATGCTCACAGAAAAGCAGTAATGAAAATATAGGCATATATAGTATGTAAGCAATGGTTTATTTTAATTTTGTTACGCATTGTTAGTATAAGACGACGTACAGTGTGTTTAAAGTAAGCTACTATTCTTACTAATGAGTTTTTCTAAGGTCTGTTAATTTTAAGAGAGGTATGAATGCAGCTGGCTTTACCCAGCCAGTGGCTTTTAAAATATATTATTTTGCAAAAGTTCAGTATATAATTTAAATGTGACTCTCAACACGGGAATATGTAGGCCTAAGCCAAGCTGTGAACAGGACTTCTGAAAAAAAATTATAAATTGATCTTCCCAAAGGATGGGAACAAGAAAGAAGTCGCACATGAGAGGCATTTAATTGAAAACTTAGCATGCGACATTCACTTTATGTCAAATTCCATGGTACAAGAAAGACTTTATTTTGCCATTATCTAACGAAATCAGACGCTCGAAGTTATTAACCACATTTTTTGACGTAAAATTCTCTGAAAAATGCTGTGTGTGTAAAATATGCGAGGCATTCGAGGGGAAATACGGAACCTACAGTATTGTAATTTTACATTATTCCGTAACTGTTTTCGAATGCACCTCTTACTGCTAACGTATGTGGATGTACCATTTATAAACCAGAAAATAAGATAATTGTATCGTATTTTAACTTTATTTCGTAAATATTTAGAACGGCAACATGTGCTTTAATAAGTGAAGTGGTCTGTGTTACGAACACCACAAGAAATGCCTGCAAATAAACCACATGTTTACAGGACAAGTAGTTCTTGTGGTCCGGTCGTCTATCAAATTTACGGAGCTTTCTCAAATATTGTTACACCCTTTATACACGGCATAGCGAAAGATACTGGTACATCTGCCTTACGTACAGGGTCCCCGCAAGCACGCAGAAGTGCTGAAACACGGCGTGGCATGAACTCGACTAATGCCTGACATAAGGCTGGAAAGTACTGATACCGTGCATCCTGCAGGGCAATCCATAAAGCATTAAAAAGTACCAATGGGTGAAGATCTCTTCTGAACAGTTCGTCGCAAAGCATCTCAGATATTCACAATAATGTCTGGGGCGTTTGGTAACCAGCGGAGTGGTTTAAATACAGGAGAGTGTTCCAAAAGCCACTCTGTAGCAATTCTAGACGTGTTGGGTGTGTGGCATTGTCCTTCTGGAATTGCCAAAGTCGGTCGGAATGCACAGTGGGCATGAATGGATGTAGGTGATCAGCCTGAATATATACGTAAGTGTCAGCTGTAAGAGACATATCTAGGCGTGTCAGGGATGCCACATCAACAACGCACGCCCCACACCACTACTGAGCCCCCACTAGCATGAACAGTGCCTTGCCGACATACAGGCTCCACAGATCCATACCCGTACATAACCGTCTGCTCAATGTCATTTCATCTACTTCTACATCTACATGTGATACTCTGCAAATCACATTTAAGTGCCTGGCAGAAGGTTCATCGAACCACCTTTATGCTATTTATCGCCCATTCCATTCTCGAATAGCGCGCGGAAAGAAAGAACACCTGAATCTCTCCGTTCGAGCTCTGATTTCTCGTATTTTATTCTGCTGATCATTTCTATCTATGTATGTGGCAGTCAACAATATATTTTCGCATTCGGAGGAGAATGCTGGCGATTGGAGTTTCGTAAGTAGCCGACGCCACAGCTATAAGCGCAGTTGTTGTAATGATTCTCATCCAAGGTCCTGTATCATTTCCGTGACACTGTCTACCCTGTATCGTGACAATACAAAGCGAGCTGCCCTTCTTTGGACTCTTTCGATGCCCTCCGCCAAACCCACCTGATAAGGATCTCACACTGGGCAGTAATAAGAAAGGAAGGACAGGCATAGTGTATGCAGCCTATTTAGTAGTTCTGTTGCATCTTCTAAGGGTTCTACCAATGAAATGCAGTCTTAGGTTCGCCTTTCCCACGACATTGTCTACGTGTTCTTTCCAGTTCAAGTCTGAAGTAATAGTAATTCCTAGGTATTTAATGGAGTCTCCGGCCTTCAATTTTGATTGATTTATCTTGTAAACAAAGTTTAACGGATTTTGTTTTCGTACTCATATGGACGACTTCACACTTCTCATTATTTAGAGTTAATTGTCAATTTTTACGCCATAGTGATATCTTATTTATTCTGCAGTTGGTTATGATCTTCACATGATTTTACTGGACGGTAAATGACGGCGTCATCTGCAAACAACCTAAGAGAGCTGCTTAGATTTTCTCCCAAATCGTTAATGTAAATGAGGAACAGCAGGGGACCAACAACACTACCATTGTAAACGAGACTCGTCAGACCAGACAACACATTTGCAGTCGAATGTCGATTTTGACAGGCCCACGCGTTGCGCAAAACTGTATGTTGTGTAGCTAGCAAGTGTACGCGAATGGGCGAGGTGGCCTTCGTCTACGGATGTCCGTATGTATGATGTTACGTTGATTTGTTCCCAAGCTGCCAGTCGTTGATGGGCCAGCATTGACATTCGCAACAGTTTGTGGAATGGTGGCATTTCTGTAACTTTGGCCGGCCGCGGTGGCCGAGGGGACTGAGGCGCTCCAGTCATGGTCTGCACGGCCACTACGGTCGGGGGTTCGAACCCCCCTTCGGGCATGGTCATTTGTGCCGTCCTTAGTATAAGGTACTTGATAAGTAGTTTGTAAGTTTAGGGACTGATGAGCCCGTAGTTAAGTTCCATAAGCTTAACAAATATTTGAACATTTTTTTTTTTTTTTTTTGTAACTTTGAACGATTCTGTTCAGTCTTATTGAATCCATCGTCGGCGGTGGAAACGGGACAGCGGCTGGTCAAGAGTCTGAAGGAACTGAAATACCAACAGCCGTAAGTATAATGAAATATTGTCAAAGTTGCTGTTGTTGTTTCCAACTAAGAGACGAAGTCCACGTATCCAGTTTTAGTATCCCTACTTTTGGATATCATGCTCCGATGTAGGGACCTGAAGATGGCATAGTGAAATGCCGAAACTGGTTGTAATATAATAAATATTTCATTATACTTATGGCTGTTGGTATCTCAGTTCCTTCAGATTCTCTTCAGTCGTCGTTGGTACCGTTGTTGCAGGATCATCTTCCTGCTGCAGCGATGCCAGCGATTAGATTTTTTGCCAGATTCCCGAAATACTAGGTGCACTTGAGAAATCTTCACTTCATCGCTACCTCAGAGATGATGTGTCCCACCTCTCGTGCACCAACTGTAACACCACGTCCAAATTCACTTAAATCGCATGGCAGTGCGAGTAACCGATCTGACGACTGCGCCAGACACCCGTTGTCTTTAGATGTTGCTCACTGCAGCGCAGTCCTCTCTAAGTCTGCATAAGTATGTCTACACTCGTTTCTTTGACTCTTCACTAAATCATCAAATAAGTTAAGAACGTGCAGGATAGATGGAGACTGCTCGTTATTCAATCTGTAAATAAATATTTACAAATCAAATCAAATGTTTGTAGAGCTTCTGGGACTTAACTTTAGGGTCATCAGACCCTAAAGTTACAAACTACTTATGAACTAGCGACTACTAAGGACGACACAAATATCCATGCCCGAGGGAGGATTCGAACCCCCGACCGTAGTGGCCGTGCAGACCGTGACTGGAGCGCGTCAGTCCTCTCGGCCACCGCGGCCGGCTAAATATTTACCCGAAATAGCACTTAAATGATGTTTAACAGTTGCTACGAACACATACCTTATACAAGTAAGGCTACTTTCACACTGCCGGGGAGGCCGAGCCGAGCCGGGATGTGCCGAGCGCCGGCCGCGGTGGCCGAGGGGACTGAGGCGCTCCAGTCACGGTCTGCGCGGCCACTACGGTCGGGGGTTCGAATCCCCCCTCGGGCATGGATGTTTGAACTGTCCTTAGTGTTAGCTAGTTGATAAGTAATTTTGTAAGTTTAGGGACTGATGACCCCGTAGTTGAATCCCATAAGCTGTACAACCATTTGAACATTCTGATGTGCCGAGCCGCCTCACGCGTAGCTGGCGCACGCCGCTGGCCTGGGTGTTCACACCGCGCACCGCGCCGAGCCGAGCCTAAAAAACACTTTCCGATTTTCACTTTGACTGTATACGAGATCACTCTACATCGTTTTATCAACTTATTTTTCGTTAAAAGCTTTAGTTAGCCTGTGAAAAAAGAAAATGTCTACGTTTCATTTCGCGCGAGATTTAGTTTCGTAACGCTTCTCATTCTATTTTGATGTAAATATACGTGGTTGTAAAACATCTCAGCTTTCTAATAAGTCATTCACGTTTTCATAATTCATAACAATCGTCTTCGTATGACGTTTTTTGTGAAGTGCGTGCGCTTTATATACGAGTCGTTTACTGAAAACGTTGGATGGCAGAGAACTTACAGTTCTATGCATTTTAGACCATACATTACAGTGAGTGAAATGGAGCTAATATTTTTTGAAATGGTAGTCGCACTGATATCTACCTCCTATCACAAGTAATTGCGAGTTATCTCAGCGCCGTCACGCCGCGATCGCAAGCGGATGTTGGGCATTGCGTGAATCACTACGGCTCCGAGAAAATAAATAGCTGTCCACGTGTGTCGCTCCCTCATCCACGTGTGTCGCTCTCTCATGATGTGTTAATAATCCATAACCATAATACAAGAATAAACTATTTCTTGGGTGCCGGCTGGTAACAATTGACAATGGTCTGCTATGATTTACATGATGTCATACTTTATAAGAGGCATCTAACTAATTTCTAGTCTACGTTATACAATTAATGGAATATATATTTCGTGTTTGGAACTAGAAGTGAAAAATAAATTAAAGTGAGAACGAACTAAGTAAAAAAGAATAGATGAAAGTAACGTTAAAAACATGTATCAACTTGTAATGGATGCTGTAAGTGGTGCCATCGTGAGGTTTACCGGTTTTATGTGGAACACCCATCTCCACATTCAAAGAAATCTACACAGGTCTCAGAATTTTATAATTTATTTATTTTGGTAAGAAGCTGTCTGAGAGGAACTGCGTTTTTACGAACATTTTGCTGAATCATCTGTTGACAATTTTCTCTGTCTCAATGCTATTTAGATTTTTATTTTTACTTTTTTAAAATTATTTTTATTTTTTAATTTTTTTATTTTATTTATTTATTTTATTTTTGCTTCTTAGTGGACGTGTTGCGAGGGGAAAGCGCACAAAGATTAGGGACAGAACGACAAACGAACCAACACTGCAGCAGAACTGCACAATAAAGTCTCGTCTTCGAAAACTGCACACTTTAAAACGTAAACAGAAACTGTTGTACTGTCTGTAATTTAGCCTAGGGGTATGATTGAGCACAGTTCCTGCCTTTTCCCTCCATATACAACAAATAAATAAAAAATTCAAAGTTCTGAAAGATGACGGTGTGTAAATCGAAACATCAACACTATTTCAGTTCAAATGATGTAGTTCGGTTTATTTCTAATTCCTTAATCTCTGATGGCTGATGCCTCTGGCACATTTAATTTAACACTGTTCATAGCTCGTGAGCCTCCATAAATAAAATGTTATTTGTCACTGACTGTTTTGGTGTCTTGACGCTATCAAAACCAAAGTACTTCTACTATTCACTTCGTCTCTCCACAATTAGCACTGTTTCAAGACACAAATTCACACAGTAACTTTCCGCTGAACTAATATCTCAGCATGTACTTCACTTCAATAAGCTCTTCAGCAAGCTGCCTCCAAGTAAACACACGCACTCCTTCTTATTGCAGCTACAAAGAATCTTCCACCTCGATAAACTTACACGCGTTGAAATCGTTGCACTGACTGATGTTGTGGCCTGCCTCGGACACACATACACACACACTGAATCAATATAAATACTGCCGTCGTAGCGGCGAGTAACAGAGCCTCCGGCAAAGTGCTCGGAACACTCGTCTGCACAAACAAACACAGTGCCAACTCGAGGCACAGACCGACGCAGCCCCACGCAGGTAAGCTACCCTCCGATTGCCCCGTACAAAGTGCTCGGAACACTGACGCGTCTGCACAAACAAACACAGTGCCAACTCGAGGCACAGACCGACGCAGCCCCACGCAGGTAAGCTACCCTCCGATTGCCCCGTACAAAGTGCTCGGAACACTGACGCGTCTGCACAAACACAGTGCCAACTCGAGGCACAGACCGACGCAGCCCCACGCAGGTAAGCTACCCTCCGATTGCCCCGTACAAAGTGCTCGGAACACTGACGCGTCTGCACAAACAAACACAGTGCCAACTCGAGGCACAGACCGACGCAGCCCCACGCAGGTAAGCTACCCTCCGATTGCCCCGTACAAAGTGCTCGGAACACTGACGCGTCTGCACAAACAAACACAGTGCCAACTCGAGGCACAGACCGACGCAGCCCCACGCAGGTAAGCTACCCTCCGATTGCCCCGTACAAAGTGCTCGGAACACTGACGCGTCTGCACAAACACAGTGCCAACTCGAGGCACAGACCGACGCAGCCCCACGCAGGTAAGCTACCCTCCGATTGCCCCGTACAAAGTGCTCGGAACACTGACGCGTCTGCACAAACAAACACAGTGCCAACTCGAGGCACAGACCGACGCAGCCCCACGCAGGTAAGCTACCCTCCGATTGCCCCGTACAAAGGCCGCGTGAGCCCTTTTATGCGCACTAACTGGTTTTACCCCTACGTCATTAAATTCCCAGCCTGAAATGCCCAAATCGTAGCCAAGACGCACAGAGTTCAGCCACATACATTTCCAACATTTGTTTTAAAATTACAATAGTTATGAAATAGATTAAATAATATTTGCTTATACACTTACATGAATATACACATACTTGCATAAGTTATTTAAATTGTATACCTGCACATACAATTCGTATTCTATTTAAATGAACATTTAACATAAAAATTACATACTATTTACAGGGATATCATATGAAATAATTATTGAAATAATTTATATGCAAACATTGCCATGCTGTCTGTGTAATTGTCTTGGATATAAAGATGGTAGTGAGTGGTATGTTATTTTTCTCATAATTAAAATGCGTTTTCTGCATCAGATCAACACCTCTCGCAAAATATATTCATATTAGCAGATGCACATAGACAGAATGAGTAATGTGAGCCCACGCTCGTCTTTGTATCACAGTTGTATAAATATTACCATGAGAAATCGTTACATATTTAATTAATGTTTGCTGTATGCCTGAGTTCCAGTTCAAATAACCAATTTATCGTACATTAAATTATTTATTGAGCATCATGTTATCATCAGTGAGGCCCATAGAGGTTCCTCAGTACGTAGTATTGCTACAAATTCAAGTAATGTTTGAATATTTTATACTGTGCTCTACGCTGCACCTCGGCCGGTAGCTCCCATTGCCCAGCACTCCCCCTGGTAGGACTTAGCCTGGACTTCCCTAATCCGGGAAAACCACTGCCTACTGGCCTCTCCTCTGCCTCAAGCCCACAGCGCTCACCAACATGAGAAAATTCTGTCCATGGCCTAACTATAAATGTTGCTTCCACGATAAATGTTATCTTACTTAATACATATACTGCTACCATTAAATGAAAGATAAAGTGCATTGGCATGGACAATGTCTGCAGTGTATTTAATGTTATTTAGGTCTTATATTTTATGACCAAGTGGACGGTAATCTCACAGTGTCCCCAGCAACAAGGTATCCTCACTCACTGTCGCTGAAGATCGAAGGAAACACAGTTGTGACCAAAACGTGGCCACTCTTCTACGTAGAGCCAGCTAACAGTTCATTGATTTTGTTATTTTATTTCTATTGTTCTCACATTATAGTACTCATCGGATTTTAAGCACATAAGAAACAGGTGATAATGGACTCATCCCATGAATGTCGACTAACATCTAGTAGAGTTTTTGCTTATGAGAACAGCAAATAACATATCTACATCTTGTATTCATTTTACAGAATTAATAGTAATGCAAGAAAAAACAAAGAGAATGTATTTTAACAGGTGTTACTTTAAAAAAAAACTATATTGAAGAGAGACTAGTATTGAAAACAGCCTGGAGACGTGAGATATTTGTGCTGCAGAAGAAAAACCATAGCCCAATCGGCTCGCGCCGGAAACATTCCGTATGTCGTCGGCTGAAGCGGAGTCGCCTCGGTCCGGCCTGCAGTGTGAACAGTGCAGTTGAAAACAATATGTTTAATGTCTCGGATAATGTTTTTGATGTTCAATAATATGCACAAAAATAACAAAGAAAACTTTCTCTACAACGTATAACTATTTCCTTCACTTTGAGGTTCTAGTGTTCTTCGTATGTCTTACAAAAATTTTATAGTTGGTAGTAGTGAAACGGCTAATCATTTACGTCCAACAGCCTCAGATTCTTTAAAAATTTTCTTCTCATTTGATGAACCTGTACTTAACGTTTGCATCTTAGACTGGTGAGTAATTCTTGCTGATCGGGGAATCTGTCAGTTCTTACCTGTTTTTGTTTTTATTATTCGTAATTAGACAGTAGAGAAAATGCCAGATAATTACTGTAATTGTGAAAACCGAAGACCACTTTACACGAAAATTCGGTTGTTAAATGTAATAATCCCCATTCCAAAGAAAGCAGGTGCAGACAGATTTGAAAATAAGTCATGGTTGCAAAATTTTAACACGGATTATTTACAGAAGGATGGAAAAGCTGGTAGAAGCCGACCTTGGGGAAGACCAGTTTGGATTCAGGAAAAATGTAAGAACACGGGAGGCAATACTCACCTTACGGCTTATCTCAGAAGATAATGAAGGGTAACCTACATTTCCAGATTTTGTAGATTTGGAGAAAGCTTTTGACACTGTTGATTGGAATAAACTGTTTCAAATTTTGAAATCTTAAGGTGTACAATGTAGGGAACGGAAGGTTATTTACAACTTGTACAAAAACCAGACAGCAGTTATCAGAGCTGAAGGGCATGAAAGGGATACAGATGATGGGAAGGGTGTAAGACAAGGTTGCATTCTTTGTCGAATGTTGTTCAGTTTGTACATTGAGCAGGCTATAAAGGAAAGGAAGGAGATATTGGAATTAAAGTTCAGGTTGAAGAAATAAAAACCTTGCGTTTCGCTTATGACATTGTAATTCTGTCAGAACGGAATGGACAGTGTGTTGAAAGGAGCATATAAGGTGAACATTTTCAATAGCAAAACAAGGGAATGGAATGCAGTCTTAGAAAATCAGTCGATTCTGAAGGAATTAGATTAGGTAATGAAACAATAAAGGTGGCAGATGTGTTTTGTTACTTAGGCAGTAAAATAACACACGATGGTCGCAGTACAGAGGATATAAAATGCAGAATGGCAAGGGGAAGAAAAGCGTTTTTAAAAAAAGGAAATTTGTTAACATCGAATATTAATTTAAGCGTAAGGAAGTCCTTTCTGAAGGCATTTGTGTGGAGTGTTGCCTTGTACGAGACTGAAAATTGGACGATAAACAGTGCTGACAGGAAGCGGTTAGAGGCTTTTGAAATGTGGTGTTACAGAAGAATGCTGAAGATTAGGTGGGTGGTTCGCGTAACTGATGAGAAGATACTAAAAAAATGTTCAAATGTTTTTAAGCTTAAGGGACTTAACTGCAGGGTCATCAGTCTCCAAAATTACAAACAACTTACGAAATACCTTATACTAAAGACGACACAAACATCCATGCCCGAGGGGGGATTCCAACCCCCGACCGTAGAGGCCGTGCGGACTGCGACTGGCGCGCCGCAGACCGCTCGGTCACCGCGGCCGGTGAGGAGATACTGATCAGAATTGAGGAGTAAAGGAATTTATTGCCTACCTTGACCAAAAAAGGGATCTATTGGTAGGACACATTCTTAGACATCAAGGAATTGTGAATTTAGTATTGGAGAGGAGTGTTTGCGGTAAAATCGCAGAGGGAGACCAAGAGATGAATATAGTAATAAGATGCAAATGTATGTGAGTTGTCGTTCTTGTTGTTGTTGTTGGATTTGTGAAGGCTTGCTCAGGATAGGGTAAGGGAGAGAGCTGCGTCAAACCAGTCTCCGGACTGAAGACCACAACAACAACACAAATGGTAAAAGAAATTTCTGTACTCTCATTTGTTTCTAACGATAGAAAACTTTAATTGTAGCATTTTTCTAACAAGCAAAGTTCCCCATCGTGCCCTCCTCAGGTTTTGTGTAAGATGACCCACTGGACAGTCTGTGAAAATCTGAACATAGATCAAGCATGTGAACTGAAATGTGCACAAAGCAGCAAAACAGTAACAGTGAACGATCCGAACGTCACTGTTTGGTCACGGATTTGGTCGGGGAAGCGGTACATCTGCGTTGAAGAAACATCCGACCTTCCTTTTCTACTGTACTGTCCGTCCGGTTACTTGACATGTTTGTACTCTATCTGTAATCTTGGCAGTTGTCATACAACACATAGATTAGCAAATTTGAGTCGTATGTTAAGAATATATTACCCTCGCATGTAAATGTGATTAATTGTATCAGCAGGTGAATGGCTCATAGACCTATCTCAGAAATGTAAACAACAAATAAATGGTCTGTGCATTCAAAAAACAAACGCAAGGTCTAACATGCGTTGCTTGAGTAGAACTATCTCTAGTTCCCTTCCGTACTCCTCGCTATTATAAACGACCATCAGAGTAGCTCACAGACAGAAAATGGGTAACCTCTAACAGACATGTCCATAACCAAACAGTAAAATCATAATTTTCAGATAAAAAGAACACGAGGGACATTTGAACAGTGGTATCCTGCTTCGCAATCCACCAGAATTACCACATTACCATGACACCGTGAGTCTTGCATAAGCGCGACTTTAGCTTGAAAACTGTTTACTCTTACTATTTCGAAAAAATGGTCAAATGTTTGTAAAGCTTATGGGACTTAACTACGGGGTCATCAGTCCCCAAACTACTTATGAACTACTTACGAACTAGGACGGCACAAATATCCATGCCCGAGGGGGGATTCGAACCCCCGACCGTAGTGGCCGTGCTGACCATGACTGGAGCGCCTCAGTCACCTCGGCCACCGCGGCCGGCTACTATTTTGATTTTTTGCCAGTTCCGTACATTTTCGGTATTATTCCTGCTCCGCGTTCAGTGTTTAACATGATACCCAATGGGGATCTTTACCACTAAATCTAAGGGGAAAGGGAGTATGCTAAGAGGAGTTCTCTTTGTAAGGATCAAATAATATAGTACAAATAAAATATCTTCCGGAACAACAATAAAATTATCAATACTGTGGGTACGTTAAAATATAAAAGTTAGTCGAGGTAGGATGTAAATTCTCTGCCTTTTTAAAGTTGCAGGACAGGGCTCGCCTATTAAATAAGAAGGCAGAAGGTGCACATTGAATAAATGTGCAATCGTTGTTAACTTGTATGGTTATCAGTCCCTAGGCTTACGGACTAGTTAAACTAATTAACCTTTTAACGCATAGTGTACATTATCAGCTACATAGCTCATTTTTTCCCTTATCTCTCAAACTGATTATTATTATTTTACCGCAAACTCATTTGTAGCTGCTTCTATACATACTGTTACATATACAAGAAGCACGTCCCAGAAATTATAAGTCGCAGAGTGCTACTGAATGACTTCGACGTTAGCTGCATTGTGTTACTCGTAACGTGCGTTTGTTTAGTTTGGTACACCCCCTAAGCCTAGTAAAAGTAGTCATTCACATACTACCTTTGCGTTATGAGTTACTTTATGGAAAGGTCAGTGGTACAATAGTGGCATTTACTGCATCGGGTACATCATGGAAGAACTATATAGTTGACCAGCTATAAGCGGTTTGTTGCTAGTAGTGCATTATAATTTTAAGGAATTAAAAAAAATATTTTGTTCATTATATACTCACATATATTAATCGTGGTAGTTTTTATAGCTTCAAATAAAAAGTGATGCATTAAAGTGTTAACTAAGGACAAGCACACACACACACACACACACACACACACACACACACACACACACACACACACACACACCCATGGCCGAGGGAGGATTCTAACCCCCTACAGCGAGCAACCGCGTGCAAGGCGCCTTAGAACGCTCGGCCACTACACCGCGGCATTACATTTCTTAGTCCAAAAAGAATATTATATTAAGTTAATGGTGTCAATTACCTCGATAGAACTACCCCCTAAATGGATATACGTCCGCCAACTAGAAAACATAGCCGGGAAATATGTGATTCCGTGGAAAATGCAGCCTCTTGATGATGAACGAATAAGTCTTACTGAATTTATTACAATTTCAATTCCTGACGATTATAACAAGAACATCGAGATGATATTGTCGCTTGAAAATGGCACTGTTGCCGTAACTGCAGTGACAAATTAGAATAACTAACTAACTTCGGTTTACATTGCATGAAAATCACTGACAGCCAAAGCCGGAATGGACTGAAACAGTAGGTTGTACCGAAGATCTGTTCATTTAGCCATCACTCTGTCGGTGCCGCGTTCATTGCAATTATCTGCTGTAATGGCAGTGATGCAATTAATGCTTAAATTAATTTCTGTTGTCGATTGCTTGAATTAGTGCTGACACAAGTAGAACTAATTAAGGGTCTTCCTAAAGTAGGAACCTGTTCAGATTCAGACGAAGCTAACGAAACACGTTAACTATAGAGATAAACCTTTACAGAATATTGCATCCATTTCTACATTACTAAAAATAGTCTCTTAGCTCTGGAAAGCATCAACTAAATCTCAGCCGTATAGGTACAAATAATTGTGACAACCTAAAGTAAAACGGTTTGATTCACGGTTCATCTCAGGTGTGTAGTTTAAGAACTACTTTGCCTCGCGATAATGCTTTAATACTACTAATGAACGTGAATGACTCAAACTGTATACATCAAGTAAAATCGTTAGTCACGGGTATTTTAATGTTGTACAGAAGAATACCTGGATAATGTCAGAAGTGAAGGAGTAAGGGCAGCTTTGAAAGAGGAAGAATGCTAGTATTAGTGCATCACAGTGGTTGTTTAATTCATAGGTTAGTTATACAAAATTGGCACTCAACAAAACATACTTATCATATAATTATACCAATATGCTGGTTTAATGTTTTTTATTATAATGTTGTTATGGATCCACTTCGGCACTATTAGCCATCGCCAGACAATCTGCGAAATCCACAAAATTTTATATAATAATCATCGTTTTGTTATATATATATACTTTTAAGTTAGGCCTGTTTTTTTATATAGTTTTTCACTTACGACCATGTGACATCCTTGGACAATGTTTTGCTTTTTATTTAACAATAACTAGAACTTTTGTTCACACTTATATAATATTATACAAATATCGTTAAATAATATTATAATACTTTTTATCTTATTGTTCTGACAGTTGGCCAAATATGTTACTTGTTTACAGTTAGCAGTTGCTACGGTATTTATTAATTTATACTGTGGTTTAAATGTCTGTGATCTGTGGGTTCTAATTATTCGATATCTGTGTTAAACATAATTTTTAGCAGACGTTCAAAGATGTTTTTAATATGATTGCTGTGGAATTTGCTGTGATAATTTAATAATTTTTGTCATCGATATGTTATTAAAACATACTTATTTTGACAAAACAAATTTGAAGACAAACATATTAAAAAGTTTGTTAAGCTTATGGGACTTAATTGCGGGGGTCAATTACTTATAAACTAACTTATACTAAATACTAAATACAACACAAACATGCAAGCCCGAGGGAAAGTCGAACCTCCGACATGCAATCGCCTCGCGCATCGGTGCATAGCACCTTAATGCGCTCGGTCACTCCGCCGCGGCATTTGAAGACAATTCTGACAAATGTAGCCATATAAAAATACCAAAATTATCAGTTACCGAAATTAAGTACACAGTAATTTACACACAGGATATAAACATACCCATCATAGATCTTCAGCTCACTGGCTAGTACTTATTTACATTACAAAATCTTTCAAAATAAGTAAACAATTAAGAGATCTAAAGTACCCATCAAAGCATTATGTTATTAAGACGACCATTGATTTCTTTCAAACACAATTTAAGTAATGATAAATCTTTTTTCGTAACTTTGAGAATATCCAAGGAGATGTTTACAAACACGTAAACCTTAAAAATGGAAATTAAAAAAACATTAACAAAAGAACAATTTTACATTGCTTGGTCTCAAAGTAGAATACGGTAGTCAAGTCATTTATTAAACACAATCGCGCAAAATAATCATAATTAATAAGACAAATATTTCTCTTTAAATGTTCAAAGAGCGTAAAGGTTGGTTGTTAGGTGGTTTGGGACAGGGATACCAATTTTCCTAGGTATCAGTTCCTCGGTGAGCAGGGGAAGTGTGAGGATAGGAAAGCAGGCGAGGGGAAAGGGAGTGCAGTGCAGGGACAAAAGAAGGAAGAAACACTGCACTAGCTCGGGGCCCCATGTTCGCCACGCGGGTATTCACGAAAGAACTGTGGGCCCCTTACGAGGGGGGAGGATATGTGCTTTAAGAAGACAAAATACTTTGTTCAAAAAGAGAAACTCCACCCAGGAGTAAATGAATGAAATGCAGTACAACAGACCAACAGCAAGCAGCGGCCTTTTCATTGAACTTCGCTCTGGGCTCGGCCAGATTTAATAAAAAATTAAGCAATAATGGTGCGCTAAATATGCTAGTGAATACTTAAAGTTTACTCCCAAAGACACACTTCCAGACAAGAAGAGCAGCGTAAAAATGTTGGCACAGTGCTGTTCAAACACCAATTCCGCAACGCCGGCTTGCAATGGTGCCGACACTAAATGCGTGAATACTGAAATATTAACAAGTTTACTTAAGCAGCTTTTACCCAACAACATGAAATAAACGCCTGTTTTATATGCGTACAGACAATCAAAACTGAAATATTAAAAAAGGAAAACATTTCCAAATATCGTGCAAATAATATTTACTTCTTCGATCATTAACTTGTTTTTTGCTTTCCACGTTATTTTCAGGTGACAATATCGCAGTCACAGATAAAATAACATGTGACCTACTAAGATATTACGACAGAAGATACGATCTTGGTAATGGAATGTATTACATTAAATGCGTACAGCAATAATTTTGTCTACAAAAACAGCATCGCACTGTGTTACACAATATGATAAAATGCACCCCCCCAAGTTGCTTTAAAATTTCGTCTAAATATCGACTACCAGTAGTGGTGTCTTCATCAGAAATAAAACTACAACTAGAGACGTTTACACATAGAGATAAATGCGCTCATGTGTAAACGCCTCATGTTGTAGTTTCATTTCTGATAACGTGCCCCTATCGACAGTCGAAACCTAGATAAAGCTGAATTATTTTGAAGCAACTTGTGGGGCTGCATTTGCTGCTTCAGACGGGTCAAGGTCACAATCATAACATCGCCGTTTAGCTCAGTTTATATATTTTCTCCAGTCTTAAATTAAGTTCAGCCAAAATTATTTAAGTAACATATTTCATCAGTAGTTAAATACGAGATAAACAACGTTCTTCCATTTATTAGTTTTTAAAATTATATGTCTGCTCAGTTCCCCTGACATTATATTTAAGGATGTACGAAAGGAAGCCCAGTACTCTTTTTAATATTGAAAATAGAGCCACTGACTCAAACCAAATGTGACATTAAGTTATTAAATAGAACAACAATTTTCAGACTTATTCTGTCATCAGCGGATTTCAACAAGCCCGATGGCGATCTTGGATAAGCTGCTGTGTGCGATTCGTGAGACTAAACTCTATTGAAACTATAGTTTCACAAACTTATGTAATGACATTTAAACCGTAACAAAAAGGAATGCTGTACATGTGACATATGTGGAACAGTGGGAAGTAGGAAACAGTTCATCACACACATGCGCTCGTCATTCGCAGTAGTACATCATACAGAGGAGAGTGAAGAACCCTAAGATACGTATAAAATATTATCTAGTCGAAGGTCATGCATATTGAGCCCGAGAGAGAGATTAGTCCCGAAGTGGCACTTATACAGAATTTACAGAAAGTTGTTGTGTTGCGGTCTTCAGTCCGGAGACTGGTTTGATGCAGCTCTCCACCCTACTCTATCCTGAGCAAGCCTCTTCATCTCCTCATAAGAACGGAAACCTAAATCGATTTGAATCTGCTTACTATATTCATTTTTTGGCTCCATCAGCGAATTTTACCCCACACACTTCCCTCCAACGGTAAATTCACGATTCCTTGTTGTCTAAGAATGTGTCCTGTCAATCGATCCCTTCTTTTAGTCAAAGTATGCCAGAAATTCCTTTTCTCCCCAATTCTGTTAAGTACCTCCTCAATAGTTACGCGATCCACCCACCTAATCTTTAGCATAGGGATACCAAGAGATGAATATAGTAAGCAGATTGAAATTGATGTAGGTTGCCGTTCTTATGAGGAGATGAAGAGGCTTGCTCAGGATAGAGTAGCCTGGAGAGCTGCATCAAACCAGTCTCCGGACTGAAGACCACAACAACATATTAAAAAAAAAAAAGTCTCATCACGGCGTGACTTTCTACAACAAAGTAACTTACATAAAACTCTTATTTCCGCCAAGATCGCTAGTTTATTAAATTTCTCCTATTTTCAATAAAATAGTTACTTGTGACAATGTAATATAAGAAAAAGAACATTGTCAAATAATTAAAATTTGCATTACCAATTGGATCGTCATCTGTATTGCACATTTAAAAATTGTTTGTGTTCTTGCCACAAGTCAGTTTTCTTGTTACTTATGGTAAGAACATACACAATTTTTAAATGTGCAATATAGATGATCCACTTTGGTGATGCAAATTTTAATCATTTGACAATGTTCTTTTTCTTATATTACATTTTCACAAGTAACTCTTTATTTTATTGAAAATAGGAGAGCTTTGTAAAAAAAAATCTGATGATGATGATGACATAGTTCATCGAAACCGGTACAAAATAAACTAGCGATCTTGACGGATGTAAGTGTGTTTTATATAAATTTTCTATTGCTCTCCATAGGCGTAATATGCCACTTAAGTATAAAGTAACTTACAACAACATTAAAAGAAGTTCTGTCACATATCAAAAATATTAAGCGTAATCACCTGAATTCGCCAAATTAATGGTAATCAAAACAGTCTCTGATAAACCACTGATGCGGTGAATGAAGAAGAAGCAAAATATGTGAAATAACACATAGTTATGGCACAAATTCAGAACACAGTTTGACGTTGCACGTTTGAGCACTGGATGAATTTGGTCGCAATGAGGTAGACGACTGTCAAGAATCACACAGAGTAGGCGGCGGTGTTTGCAGTGGGCTCCTCTCTCTCTCTCTCTCTCTCTCTCTCTCTCTCTCTCTCTCTCTCTCCAGTAGTCGAGAAACCAACACCGCCGAAACCAACACCGACAGTCAGGTCCAGACGCTTCAAAGGTCAAGTGTACACAGCTCCATACTGCCAGGTACACACACAACCGGAAGGCGCATCCGATCCGCAACTGCCACGTGCGATACCCGTTCATACCCAACAGAAGTGCCAAACGATCACCGTGATATCGTGAAATGTTCTACCCTGCTCAGCAAATTGCATGCGCTCGGCTCTGACAGTAATATAAAAAAAGAACAAGGCAGTGGTGTGGTCAGAAATAAGTTTTTAGATCATCCCACACAAGTACTTCTCTTTCTTACAATCTAATTGCAAACAAATTGTGAACGTTCAATACCACACGACTGCTTTGACCAAAGACGTCATATTTTAAGCCACTCTATCACAGACGATTACTTTTATGATTATTACTAGCCACCGATAATATTGTTTCAATGGCGCCTTCATCAGTGCGGGGACTGATGGCCTAGCTGTTTAGTCCCCTAATAACCAACAACAACAACATCATCAGTGCGTACGTGAATGTGCGCATCTCCTGCTCGCGTAATAAAATACCTCTTAGAAATTTAAAGCTATGTTTAAAATACGGTTGTGAAATATTATGTTTATTAATCGTTCAGGAATTGTGAAATATACTAAAATGTTGTCATTTGTTATTTTTCGGCGTTCGTAATTTTTGATCAACGATCGACCGAATGTTCGGTTCCGGTTCCGGTCTAAACATTGGTTTCGGCCTCTGTTTCGCTTTCGGACAGAAGTCATCTGAATCTTAGGCTTGGCCGAAATTAGCTTTCTTGAACTTCTTGATGAAGTCCAGTCGCATTCTGTATGTATTCAGTCAGCAACAACGCCTTACCCCAGTTGACAACGCGGAATTTAGCTACTAGTAGTCTCTCCTCCCGCGTAAAAGTCGTTGGTATTTCGTTGTTAAGCAAAATATTATACAATCGTATATTACACTGATATTCTTATACTATGTTTGTAACAATTTAATTTCATCGACATCTATATCTACATCTACATAGATACTCTACAAATCACATTTAACTGCCTGGCAGAGGGTTCAATAACCACGTTCATAACTTTTCACTACCGTTCCATTCTCTAATAGCGCGCGGGAAGAAAGAACACCTAAATCGTTGCGTTTTCGATCTGATTTCTCTTATTTTATTGGGATGGTCATGTGTCCCTAAGTAGGTGGGTGCTAGCAAAATATTTTCACATTCAGATGAAAAAGTCGGTGATTGAAAGTTCGCAAACAGATCACGCCGCAATGAATAACTTTCTTTTAATTATTTACACCCCAATTCGTGCAACATTTCCGTGACGCTTTCCTCCCAGTAAAGTGATAAAACAAAACGAGCTGCCCTTCTCTGAATCTTCTCATTATCTTGCGTCAGGCCCACCTGGTGAGGGTCCGACAATGGGTAACTGTACACCAGGAGAGGACGCACGTGATGTACGCAGTCTCCTTGGTGGAGCTGGTGCATCTTCAAAGCGTTCTGCCTATATGACGTAACATTTGTTCGCCTTCCCCACAATATTTGCTTTCTGTTCTCTCCAGTCTAATTTGTTCGTAATTGTAACTCCTAAAATTTACGACCTTAAGGTTTGACTGATTTATCGAGTAATTAGTGGTCAAGTGTATTACTTCACACTTTTCATTATTTAGTGTTAATTACCAATTTTCACACCATGTACAAATTTGGTCTAAATCGTTTTAAAGTTGCTTTTGATCCTCTGTTGACTTCACTAACAGATAAATGACATCATCATCCGCTAAAAGTCTAAGGGAGCTATTCAGATTTTCTCCTAAATCGTTTATAAACACAAGGAAAATAGGGGACCTATAACGCTTCCCTGAGGAACGCCATATATCACTTCTGTTTCACTCTATGACTTACCGTCAATTACAACGAACTGTGTCCTCTCTGATAGGAAATCATGAATTCCATAAGTACGCAATTTCATTAGAAGCCGCTTGTGGGGTACAGTGTCAAAAGCCTTTCGGAAATCCAGAAATATGGAATCGATTTGAGATCTTTTGTCGATGGCACTTATCACTTCATGTGAATAAAGGGCAAGCTATGTTTCAGAAGAGCGATACTTTCTGAATCCGTGTTGACTATTGGTTAATAGGTCGTTCTCTTCAAGGTAGTTCATAATGTTCGAATAAAGTATATGTTCCAAATCCTACTGCCAATCGACGTCAATGAGATTGGCCTCTAATTTTGGGGATCACTCCTATTGCCTTTCTTGAATATTGGAGTACTTAATCAATAATGTACGCGATGGAACGGGTTATCATATTGTTATGCTGTTAGGATTTATTAATGAAGTTCCCTGGAAGTGAGGAGCTTTTTTTTTAAATAACTAATATGGATTTAGAAAACATTGATCATGCGGTACAGACCTTTTCCTGTTCAGTTGGTGTAAATTTATGCTGACAATAATCATACTGTTAGTCGGAGCTGCGATTTCATATTTCGAAATACTTTCTGCAGCACTGACAGTAGCTGCTGTGCATTCAGGAATAATTAAATGCAGATATGTAAAGTTGTTTGTAGACTGCAAAAAACTGAAGATGTCAACATAAAGCTAGCGCTCTCAAGAACTAAATCGTAAAAGTTACTTATGAAAGCAAATGATTACTTTCTGTGTATTATTTATTTTGGTAGTCATTTTGGGCTCTGACATTTCGTAGTATCTACTTGGTATGTTTGTCGTGTAGCTAACGACTAAGGACTATCTTCCTACAAGAAGGTATGCAGAACAGTGGAATTGTGCTAGCTAAACAGTAGTCTTGTTAATTCGAGGTGAACGGAAACGGAATCACTACGAACTATCAAAAGTTACGTGGGGAAAAGAAGAATATCGACCTTGGAAAGAGTAGATGTGTACAAAAACATGACCTTTTTAAAAATAAAGTTTTTAAATAGCCAGTTAAATCGGAAACCGAAATGTTTTAAAGTCTTTTCATTCTTTTCACTATTTATTTCGTGTTATAATGGTGGAGTGCCTTTTTCTGCGAAGACAGAATGTAACAGCAGTTGTAGATGTAGATGTAGATGTAGAGGGGGTATTGCAAAAGTAGGAAACCTAGTGATTTGTAGTGTAACGTAAATATACAGAAATTTTAAGTTACTTACGCATGCTTCGGTTACGGTTTCGGATTCGGCCGAAACTAGAAGAGAAGCCGAATATTCTGTTGCGGTTTCTGCCACAAATCATGTTTCTATCGGACTCTATTTCAAAAAAAGTGACGCAAACGTACACGGTTGACAGTACAGGATAATAGAAGCAAAAGTGTTCGCAAACGAGCCGTTTCAAGAGATAGTGACGAATGTATGATTCTAAACCGCCAATGACGTCATTGTAAACGTCGTCCTAGTTAGTAGACATGAAGTTAAAATTTAGGCTTTACTATTAAGATTTACATCCCTCTTAGCTCACAATTCACAGAGTTTATTGTAAACATTGTCTCAGTTAGTATAAATTAATTTGAAATTTAGACTTTAATATTAGGGTTTAAAAAAATTTTAAAAATGTTCCAATGTTTGTAAATCTATCGGACCAAACTGCGTGGTCATCAGTCAGTAGCTTAAAAAATGCTTAAACTAAGGTAAACTAACCTAAGGACAATACAAACTTCCATGTCCGAGGTGGATTCGAACCCCCGACGGCGGACGGCGCTCGCACCTCAGCACGGCGCTTCAATCCCGCCGGGGATAGGTTTTACATTTAGTGCACATTTCACGTATGGGTTACCTAGTCAAGGAGGTGTTCCAAGTGTCTCCCTTGTATCTGGATGCAATAGTGTGCACGTCTTTTTCAAAATTCAAATATTTGTATAGATTGTGGGACTTAACTGCGGGTTTATCAGTCCCAGTTTTACAAACTACTTATGAACTAGCTAAGACTAAGGACGGCACAAATATCCATGCCCTTGGGGGGATTCGAACCCCCGACCGTAGTGGCCGTGCAGACCGTGACTGAAGCGCCTCAGTCCCCTCGGCCACCGCGGCCGGCTGTGCACGTCTTTGCAATGAATTCCGAATTCCTTCGAAAACGCCTCGATCATTTCGGAATTCTTACAAACATTGTAAGATAACCGTTAATAGATCCTAGCTTTAGTTGGCCAGATAAAAACTAGTTTTCCCCCTAAGAGTTGCAAATTAAATCAAAATCTGTTTACATGGAACCCAAATAACATTCAATTAAACATTTAAACACTACTTCCTTGGCTCTGAGGAAAGTTGGATTGAGGGAGCAGAACGGTTTAGCATCAACAGAAGTTAATTTAAAATTTTTGTTATCTGTACTGGCATTAAAAATGGAATAAATTAAATTCAGAGAAAATTTCAGCCAAAACAGATTTGAAAATAAGAGCTACCTTTATGTCTAGGACATGAAACGGTTCTATAGCGCAACGGAAATCTAAAAACAGCATCTGTTTGTTGGTAAAGGCAAGCACAGTAAAATTATTTAAATAAATGAGAGGTTTTTTTCTAAATTATACCAACACAGTTAAATTTAAATGGCATTTATTGTTCCTAAACACAAATGGGTGCACCGATTTCTGAAATACAAAAAAAAAGTACATGTCACTGGTTGGTTCTTAAATGAAACAGCATACAATTGCCCACACGCAAGTAAGATTCCTCCGATAGAAAAAATAAAAACAAAGAACAGATTTTAAAACTAATTAAGAACAGGGATAATTTAGCGGGATATACTCTTCAAATGAGAGAAGTACACACACAATCATACGCCAAGCGTTTGAGACACTCGCCAATCTGCCAAAGCAAGACGAGCCGAAGCTGCGGAAGTGACGGGTGTGTGCGGCGTCGATGTTCCAGAGCACTCAGTCACAAAATTTGAACAAAACTTGATTCCGACCCCGTTAGACCATTTTGTCCTCAAACCACGCACATCACAGGTACAAATGTTCAAATGGAACTTAACTGCGGCGTCATCAGTCCCTAAACTTAAAAACTGTTTATGAACTACCTTATACTAAAGACGGCATAAACATCCATGCCCGAGGAGGTTTTCGAACCCCCGACGGGGAGCGGTCTCGCGCATCGAAACACGGCGCCTCAATGCGCTCGTCCGCTCCGCCGCGGCTCATCGCACGTAACGCTAGGAAAACGTTAATAAATTCAAAAGCATCACGGAATGAATTTGTTGCAGTTGGTGCTTGTTCCAGATTGGTGGAAAGGAAAGTAAACGGAAAGATTACCTAGTAGTGGAAACACACGTGATCGCAAAATTATACTAAGTACAAGAAATTAAAAAAATCGGAAAATAAGAGATATGAAATACCATGTTTAACTACTTAAAATTCACGCAAAAACGTGGAGAATCACTCGATTACACACACCACCGATTGCTTGAAAGGCCTACCTGAAAAAAAAAAGAGAAACTTTTTAACAAGTGTAGAAATTAACATTCAAAATAATAGTCGGGGAGAGCAGACCGCGAGTTTACTGGAATTATTCAGAAAAAAAGAAACACACAGAAATGCTAGTGGCCTGAAGGGCAAATACGGCTAGCATAAGATGATGTCTTTGTACTGACCAGCACACACATAGCCACGATCTAAGATATAAAGCAGAGTATCCGTATATTTGTACGTGTTGCATAAAAATCTACAGTTTTGTGCCAATCTTTATCTCCATGAGGACGGTCGCCGTAAGTGTAAGAATTACCTGCAACACATAGTTTACGAGATATGACGTCATAAACAATGAGATTCGCGGAAAACTGATGCATTAAGCGACAATGTTGCTCATTTTCTCCTAAACTGCTTAACCGATTTCAACCAAATTTGGCACACATATTCCTTACGTGAGATAACAATTTTCATATGAGTAAGAACCACATACGACACATGGTTCAAGAGGTATAGCGTCAAAAGCGATATGAGTTGCAACAAACTGCCACATAATGCGACGAGACTTTATAAATACAATATATGAGAATGACAGTACTTAGCGACTTGCAACCAACTTAACACACAATCTCCAACCTTTATTAAACTTTTTCTCGCTGGCAACCATAGTAAAAAAGGAAAAAAAATTCTCACTTACTACTTTTCCGCTATTTATGGAGTAAAACTACGGCTCTCGGTATGACGTTACAATTTATAATTTGAACACTACAAATTGTAGCAACAGAAAATTTTACAGAAAGTATACACATACTGTATATAGTTGAATGTAGCTTCTAAACTGTATCACATTCCGACGCGTAGCTCATGATATAATCACAAAAACATTAACGTTCATGGAAAACCGCCCCATCACGCACCAAGCTATAATCTATTACGTCTTTACTACTAATTGTATTCCCAAGAGATTTTACAGACATACAGCCCTTATACAAATGAATATACACCTAAGGAAAAATAGCAGCAATAAATAAATAAGTAAATACCCGGGCAACGCCGGGTTTTAAGCTAGTTTCTAATGAAGGAAACACCATGAGAAATTCAAGATTTAAGCAAAATTAACATTTCCGCAACCACCTGGAACACGGCATAGAGAGCTTTTTATAACAAGAAATTCCACGCCGCATTACTCGGAACTAACTGGAACAACTACCAACGCACAAACACAATGCAGCCGTTCTCTGATTCCTTTTCTTAATACGGGCGCTACACTTGTTGTACGTTGATGCTCCGTGACTCGTCGCTGTACACAGGGCGGACGCACGTGCCTAGGCGTGTTACAGGCCACTCAGGTGCACGGTGCACCGCCATAAATCACAATGCCTTCAAACCCGCAGACATTGATGGACGACGGGATATGCTTCTGCAACCCCGCTTTCAGTTGCCCTACACAGTTTCGTACTTCTCCGCGAAGCTGCTTTGCACTTTTCCGAACTCTGATATCACGGCGGTACAGTTTACGCTGTTATCTGAAAGAGGAGCTTCCAAATCTGCATCGTATGCAAGACAAAAACCAGGCGCGCTACAAGACTCAACTGATTTCTCGCCTATCTCTGCAATACTTCATTTTGCAGAAAAAACACAGGTTACAATCGACAAGTGGATCAAAATTTAAATTCAAATGTTTGTAAATCTAAGAGACTTAACTACGTTGGTCATCAGTCCTTAGGCTGACAGACTACGTAAACTAACTAAAAGAAACTAATGCTAAGGACAAAACATCCATGCCAGAGGGTGCACTCGAACTTTCGTCAGCGAGCAACAGCGCGCTCGCCGCAAGAGGCCTTAGAACGCTCGACCACTCCATCGCGGCGCAAGTGTATCCCTATAATGTCAAAGAAGGAAATTGTCTTTCTCTAACCAACTACAGATGATCTGGTTCGAGCATAGCATCAAACGCAATATTTAACGTGTGTTTCGTAATCTTTGGATCATTACTGGAAACTAATCCCAATTTCTCCATTCACTAAATGTAAACGCAAGACTTGCCACCGAAAGCGAAGTTGCGTCCGCATGTAGCAAAGCACGTCGTATAGCAACTCACTTCGTTGTTGACGGTTCTGTGTTTAAAGTCAAGAAGGAGTTAATAACTTCGTTGCGGTGTAATACATAATCCCACATTGATTATGTAACAGACATATTAAATTTTACTTTCTTTATTTTTATAATATATGACTAGTTTAAAAGCTATAATATATGTGACACATACTCACCTATATTATTTCTTGCTGTTTGATGATATTGGGTAGGGACTTGTTTTACACTCACCACATTATCAGTTCCCGATTTTGTTGTACCCATACATGTAAGCTGGCACTGTCTAATTCACTAGCGTTGCCATATAATATTATGATTGTAATGCAATTTTTCGTTTTGTACACTTACTTTGTTGTAAACTGTCATTGTTGACTGCACAGGATCTGAATTTGGTAGTAATATATTACCAAAACTACCAAATAAACATTTCATAATATTAAGAACTGAAACTGTTTATTTATAAAAGTAATATCTCCCTTTTACGGGAATCACTGTGCCATCACTAAAGGGTAAAAGTAAACTATCTGTGGTATGTGTAAGTCTACATTCATGTCAAGGACATTGCCATGATTAAATTTTCAAACATGGACACTGCACATTACACAGAGATCAAAAATGCTTTATCACCTTTTTCAAAGGTCGCCTTAACACTGACGTTGCATGTGTCTACTACATCACGGACACAGTTCCTGACATTGTCCATATATGTTACTCAGACAAAGATGTAAACAACCACGCCTGAGCAGGGACACGCGACGGATTGCATTTGACCGTTGATCACTTCCAGTTTTAACACGAGGAAGGAAGTTCACTGCTTGTGTTAACTTTAGTTATGCCACGCCTTGAAGGTCAATCCCAAAGTTTGATCGCATCCACTAATTAGTTTGTGTCAGGAGGGACATCTTGGTATCAACCCGTGGACTACGAGAAAGACAGGCCCCAGCGCGGCCGTTATGCCACGTAAGCAAGGTAGTTCCGAGCCGGCACGATCGCTAGCCGATTGGCCGACCGCTGAGGCACTGCCCACTGCCTCATAGCGGGCAGCCACTGAGCTAGCGATCGCGCCGGCTCGGAACTACCTTGCTTACGTGGCAAGACGACCGCGCTGGGGCCTGTCTTTCTCGTAGGCCTCGGTGTGAACCAAAGTGACGTTCATCTGCTGTGGATGAGGTACAGAGATACGGTACCTGCCTACTTGTCTTGCTATGGCGGCCCAAAGGCTACCACAGCAGCCGCATTTCTGCTCTGAGGATTCCTGAGAGGAAACCCACAGTGCTGGTTAAGGATTTTTGTGGAGCCACGTAACTCCGTGTTTCGACTCAGTATGTATGTAATAGGCTGCTTCCAACGTCCATATCGAGGTCTAGCTTTGACACCTGGCCACTATGCAGTGCGGTACAGAAGGGCTCAAAAGCATGCTGATGGGGTTCGTAGGAATTCTCATCAAGTGTTATTCACAGAAGGGACTCGTATCTTCAACAATACAATAGTCGAAGATGATTAGGGAGGCCGTCTTGTCAATCTGAATGTCTTAGACACACCGTCCAACGAGTGAAAAAGGTGTTGCTTTCCTGATGTTTTGGGGTGGCATTACGTGGGACCACTATATACCACCAGTGGTCGCAGAAGGCAAACAAACGTGTATAAGGGTATACGGTAAACGGATTACATCCTCCGGCGTATGCTTCAACCATATCGACCGCTTTTCTGTCATTCATGTAATGAACGACCATTATCGCACCCATCAGGCGCATCTTGTAAACGGATCATGATTGCGACATCGCAAGATTATAATATCCACCATGATCTCGAGACACGAAACATGTCGAACACGCATGGTATACATTGTAAAAGGCTGTTTTGGACGGGACATCTACCATCCAATCTGCGAGATCTACGCCGAATCGCCCTTGAACTAGTGTTTCTTGATGATCTGGTGGACAGTACGCCATGACTAATACAAACATGCAGCAGTACTAAAGGACATGTTACTGGGTATTTATTATGTGTACTACTGTATGCTGCAACCTGGTGGACAATATCAGACTGTCTACAACTTCTCAATATAAAACTAAAATGTCGGTTTTGTATATCTCTGTTCCATTTCTATGCAAAGAGTAATCAACACGTATATTTGTGGTGATGCAACACTTTTTCGATAAGTCTGTTTCGATCCAAAGCAAAGATTACGAATATAAATTAATGTCTCTTCCTCTCGGGAATCACACATACGGTAAATTTAGGTTATGTTGCAAGGTAACCCTTACATGTTAAGCTAATGAAAACTATATTTTGAGAAATGTATTCGTTTAAAAATGTGTGAAATGTCTACTTAATTTTCATGTTGCATAAATGTCACCTCTTTGATGATGTACAGTGTAATTTGTGTTTATTCTATGTAAAGGTAATGACTTGTTGTCATCTCTTCAGTACAATGTATATTGTATTTGTCAATGTATACTTTACTTTTTTTAATAACTGCTTTGTAAGTCTATTATGTACTAGTTGTATTTATTTATGATGTCTTTTGTAATTATGTAAAATGTTTTGCTTTGAGTGCAAATTCAAACATCGATAGCTGCATAAAACAGCTCCTCTCGAACCAAAGACAATGTTAGACTGTGGCGCTCGCTAGTGGTAGCGCAGGCAGCACAGCAGTGTCTTCCGCCCCATGACAATTGTCGTACACACTTATCGCGACTCACGGAGTGCTCAAGTTGATAGTGCAACAGTATTATTTTCAAAGTGAAGAGTATTACAGTTACAAGTGTTAAAAGTGAAAGAAGTGAAATATATTAAATAAACAAGTTATTCGTTCGTCCTGCTCAAGGCAGGATTCGTGAGTGCAAAATCGCTTTCTGTCGTATCGTGAGGAACGGGTATAGCGTCGTTGCGGACGCTAACGGACGAAGATAAATACGCGATATGCGAAAATAAATCATCATGCTGCTGATAAACTGCGGAAGGAGGAGCAAAGCAAATACTCAGTGTTAAACAAAAATCTTGTAAGCTGATGACGGAATTACAGAGAAACCATTGTCAATGAAATTGTAATGGGCATCGCTGGACAATAAACTGAGAGAAGTAGCAACTGTATATGCATGTCAAACTGTTTGTAATTAATGTTAAATGTAACTTTGCTTGCTGAATTGAACATTTTCAAATATAAAGTTATGTAAATTCTCCTTTTGTAATGAGCAATAACCACATTCTTCATCTAAGTAACAAAGCATATTAAAGATAATAGAACAATCAAGACTAAACTGTAATAATTAATTCTTTAAAAAGACAGAGAGATAACTTCAATGCAGGTTCAGAAATGAATGAATATCTTGACTGTGAAATTTGATTAACTTAACTGCACTTGAACTTAGAATGGCAGACGTCATTATTACGATACTAATTGATGATCAGTAAATAAACTCGGATAAAACTTTGATAATCACTAATATTGATCAAACACTATTTCAGAATGACAACAAATTCAAATTTTGTTAAATTCATAAGTTAATCTTTAGAGGCTCATTAAAAACTGAGTTCAACCATTCTTGCCACCGCCAAAATCTATCTTACCATAACCAATGATTTTCTTCAATTAACGAACGTAACATTTTCAAAGCTCAACTTACGTAAAACTTGCAGTTTTACCAAAAGAAGTGCTATTTATAAAATATTAAGATTAGTGGCTGGTTTGCACCCACCTACCAACCACGTCGCCTTGATTATCATAGAAAGTCAATATTCAAAATTATTGTTGTTATATCTGTGCAAATTATAAAATACGTATTGTACATACGCGGTAGATTTATTTTCATCTATCTGGCGTGTGCACGTCTCCGAAAGGATATTGTAATGAAGGTGAAGTTGAGTGAAATCTTTTGTGAAGTTATCAGATAGTGCCATAGCTTTGTTAATTACACTAATTATTTTGCAAATTAATCAAAATTTAATTAGATTCACTTGACATTTTATTTACGTAGCTAACAATGAGTTTAAGATCAGCTCAGTTACGTTAAGCAACCATTATTATAAACAATACACGTTTACTTATCAAATGAAAAAAAAAATTAATTTCAGTAATCACAAACACCAACCCATCTTCCCTTTCCTTACAAATGACGACCCTTGCCTAGGAAAGATTATGGGCGGGAAATTATTGTTGGACTAAGAAAATTAATTAACTAAATTAAGTATTTGAAAAATTATGTATCGCAGAACTTGTATTTTAGAGTGTATTCTTGTATTTGAGTGACGCTGCTCTGAAATATTGCTGATAATTTGTATTATATATTTGAAAGTTGCATTTTTGGACTTTAATCATCAGACGTCGTTGTGACGCAACAATTAGGCTTTTTGTATGCCCCTGCGACAAGTAGTAGCTCGCGCAGCTAAACAATCGGTGTCAAGGTCAACCGTAACAATATGTGACGCAAATAGAATTTCAAACCAACCATCCACAACAGATACATTTTATTTACGAGTTTAAGATCAGGACAGTTACGTTAGCAACCATTATTATACACAATACACGTTTACTTATCAAATCAAAAAAAATAATTTCAGTAATCATAAACACCAACCCATCTTCCCTTTCCTTACAATGTATGGCACTTGGAAGTTTGTAAATGGCATTCGGAAGGTAAGATTTTTGCTTAACGCGTGAGCAACTGCACCGAATATTAATTAGGTGTTGCTACGTGTCAAAATGTACTTTTTGCAGCCTGTAGAGTCTCTCGGCGTAGTGAAGCACAAGGAAAGATTACACTTTTTTTTTTCGCGCACTTTACACATATCCTATGACTGTGGCCACCACTCGGGTCAAAGCTTCCGCAGCGAAATGTTCCGCTGACATCTGATGTGCAGAAACAGCCGTCCGCCGATGGAATAGAACTTGCAGTTCTACTTCCTCCTGTGACTGCCGTCGCGACAGTCAGATTCACGCCTGTTAGAACGCAGTGATACAGGGTACTCTGTCCCGCCTTGTGTAGTGTGTGTGGGGGGGAGAAGTTGCGATGCCCGTGTGTTGACCCAGCGCTACCAGTAGGTTAGGTCGTAAGTCCCAGTGCTGATCCGGTACAGTGTAGTCCGATTCTCTTCTAACAACAGTCAGATTGACAAGCACTGCAGCGGGATTTGTTCTCCTTCGGGTCAGCCATCAGCGATATGGTAGACCTCGGGCAGTGTAACTCACAAGACGCAGATTGTGACTGTTTGTCCATGGCCATCTTGGTGTCCTTAACACTAATGCAAAAACTGCATTGCCGAGCTATGATCAGCGCATCGAACACAATCGGTATGATCGCACTCGATGTCAAAGATTGACTACTTGAGTGGCAGCCAGTACGGGTATTTATTGCCCTGACTTGTAACATTTACATGAGACAAGGTTCATTACGTCAGAACTAGAGTCCTCCATAACCACGTAAGCGAGCAAGAAACGCGCGATGAAGTCGAAGTTGATAGGCTGCCCCTAGGAATGAATGCAGCCGAGTATACAAAGAGTGAGTCTATAATTTGACTGAGTCTATTGAGCCAGAGCATAGAAGGCTTGACAGCAGTGTTGGAGTCGTGTTACACGTATCTTTTCCGTGAATGAAGCCACGACAGGTTTTTCATAGTGAGCCTGTCAGGAATCGTGCAACTGTAGTAAGACGTAAGTACAGCCTACAGATTTAAAAAAAAAAAAAAAAAAAAAAAAAAAAAAAAAAAAAAAAAAAAAACCACGTGAAAAATAGACGATTACAATATATTTCTGTGCGGAAACTTATCTTGCATGAACAGTTGTCAGAAGTTGTATATCTTTTGTAGCCGCTATTGATAGTTACACGCGCGAGCAGGTAATTGTGTTTCTAGGACAATCCCAATGAGATTCATTTTCATAGAGTGGTGATAGGTCCGGCATGTGTGAGGCATATTGAAATGATATTCACAGAATATATGACATCAACTGCGATTGGGCAAAGCTGAAAATGTGTACCCAGCCGGGATTCGAACCCGGGTCTCCTGCTTTCTAGGCAGTTTCACGCCTCCCGCCAGATACAAATTCCCAGCTTCACCCTGCCCACAGTACTCAAACTCGTAGTTATGAAACTAATTCCCGTAAGAGTAAGGGCTTCAAACTTGCCCACCCCTCCCCACTAACGATAGGATCATTGTCCGTCACCGGCATATTATATATATACATGTGGCGTCTGTTCCGAAAGAACAGACGTCACTTCTGATCCTACAGTTGTTATTATTTAATATTCACAGAATATATGACATCAACTGCGATTGGGCAAAGCTGAAAATGTGCACCCATCCGGGATTCGAACCCGGGTCTCCTGCTTTCTAGGCAGTTGCGCTGACCCCTACACCACTGGGGACACAGTGATCACCGCAAGGACTACCTGAGCACGCCTCCCGCCAGATACAAATTCCCAGCTTCGCCCTGCCCACAGTACTCAAACTCGTAGTTATGAAACTAATTCCCGTAAGAGTAAGGGCTTCAAACTTGCCCACCCCTCCCCACTAACGATAGGATCATTGCCCGTCACCGGCTTATTATATATATACATGTGGCGTCTGTTCCGAAAGAACAGACGTCACTTCTGATCCTACAGTTGTTATTATTTAATATTCACAGAATATATGACATCAACTGCGATTGGGCAAAGCTGAAAATGTGCACCCAGCCGGGATTCGAACCCGGGTCTCCTGCTTTCTAGGCAGTTCCGCTGACCCCTACACCACTGGGGACACAGTGATCACCGTACTGATGTCATATAATAATATTAAATAATAACAACTGCAGGATCAGAAGTGACGTCTGTTCTTTCGGAACAGACGCCACATGTATATATATATATTGAAATGACTTTCGCCATGTTATTTAGAGTATCGGCTGACAGCTGGTATGCCACACCCACGTATTTACAGTTCCACGTTTTAAACAAAGGTTGACTACTGAATACGGATGTGCATCAAGTTCCGTCAGACTTAATCGAAGCTACGAATTGACGAGCCTGGTAGTATATTTCCTAAAAATGTGGCAATGAAACCTCACGAACCTGTCAGTAGTACAGCTCCAGTTTCAATTGTAACTGTTACATGAGGTTTGCAGTAGCAACCAAAGTGCCGCTGTGAAATTATTTACGTTGATTATAATGCAAGGTCAAGGCCTAAACGAGCTGTGAAATATACAGTTAACAGTAATTGTTATGACGAACTTTAACGTGTTGTAAAAACTGCCTTCATAAAAATGTAGTATACATTTATCTGGTGTTTACTAAACGTATTAAGTTTGAAAACCTGCAAAACTGGTGTCAAAGGGTTTGGTTGTGAACTTTGGTGGACGAAATTTGAATAGAAAGCAGTTAGAAATGCGCCTGGGTCAGTTGCCCTAAAAGCATCCCACATCGAAATAAGGTGTCGTTAATAACTTTCCTTGTTTTTTTATTTTTATTTCTTTTTTTTTTATTATTTTAAACATGGCTGCAGTTTAGCAACGGTGGAACACTATCCAAAAGTCAACAAAGCTTCAGCCGACCAGTTGCATAAAAATGGTTTACATGCATCAACCTTGACCTAGGTTTCGGCAAAAGTAATTTTGCCTTCTTCAGAAGTATTACATTTAAATCACATTAAAATAGTTGGTAAATAAAATGTGGCTGACTCCATGTCATAGAATAAAAAGTAAAATTCAAAACATATTTACAACATAAAATTGTGGAGCACGGCAACACACAGTACGCAGTGCTGTCGGCCGCGGTGGCCGAGGGGACTGAGGCGCTCCAGTCACGGTCAGCACGGCCACTACGGTCGGGGGTTCGAATCCCCCCTCGGGCCTGGATATTTGTGCCGTCCTTAGTTGTAGGTAGTTCATAAGTAGTTTGTAAGTTTAGGGACTGATGACCCTGTAGTTAAGTCCCTTAAGCTTAACAAACATTTGAACATTTTGTACGCAGTGCTCACTCGACCTGTGTGTGGCCGTGCTCCACAATTTTATGTTGTAAACATGTTTTGAATTGTACTTTTTATTCTATGACATGGAGTCAGCCACATTTTATTTACCAACTATTTTAATGTGATTTAAATGTAACACTTCTGAAGAAGGCAAAATTACTTTTGCCGAAACCTAGGTCAAGGTTGATGCATGTAAACCATTTTTATGCAACTGATCGGCTGAAACTTGGTTGACTTTTGTACTTTCCTTGTTGCCTTGCTGAAACAAGTAACGTGAATTTGAGTACAAAGGCGAAGTGACAACAGTGTCCTGCAATAAAAATACTTCTGGGTCAAGCGAACATTTTTTATGGGGTGTACGTCAAGGGAATTGCAGGATACGTCTTCTGAAACTCCTCTCTTGGTACATTTAAGTGCCATTAGTCAGGAATTCTGTTTAACTATAGAAAGACTCAATTCAAACAATACAAAAAATTTGGTGTTTTTGCACGAAGTACATTTCGTTTTATTACTTCGATTTGTGCATTTAAATTCTGAACACACTTTTGGCATTTTTCTGAAGAAAAAATTGTATAGACAATACGCACTAAATATACACTAATACAGCACTTAAAGCTCAACAACGACATACGAGAGACAGACTGAAATGTACTGACCACCAAAAACAGGGCGACCGAGTTTACATAGGTTGCCGCAAAAAGCGCTGTAACTCGTGTGTTAGTCGCGCTATGAAACTTAAGCTGGTTGAACAATCCAGAACCAGTCTAGAGCCTGCGGCGGTCAGCAGTTGTGTCAGTCGCGAGTCTTGCAGACACGAGTTAGTTCTCAGTACAATCTAACAAACACGTACAGGATTAATTTGTGTTGTCCAGGAATAAGTCATTAAGTAGCATCTACGTATCAAACAGTATCAAGTTTTGTCTGGCAAGCAAAAAGAAGTGTTATTTAATCCGTTTACATGTTTCGAAGCGCTCACAGTTGTTCAACGCGCCACGACGGTATCGGGCATTATTGGATATCAAAATACTGAAGCTGCTTTACCTATCTGAGTAATTGGCATCAACATTTGTGACTCTCGTCGCTTGACACTTCAAGATTAACGGAGCAGCCGCGCCGCATACTGAATGGGTGATGCAAAGTTTGGACTGCCCTTGCTGTCATCACAAACATTGTCTCTCATCAAGGAAGAGC
This sequence comes from Locusta migratoria, assembly GCA_026315105.1. Taxonomy (NCBI): domain Eukaryota; kingdom Metazoa; phylum Arthropoda; class Insecta; order Orthoptera; family Acrididae; genus Locusta; species Locusta migratoria. The sequence goes on from CM048747.1 coordinate 82,332,325, forward strand.
AACTATGAAGCCAAAGAATAGTGTAATTGTGGCAGCAATTAAGAACTGTGACTTTCGCCGTTTACCGCGACCTCAAGAATTTCGGGCATCCCAGTCGCGAATCTGAACATTCAAAAATGTTCAAATGTTTGTATAGTCTATGAGACTTAACTACGGGATCATCAGTCCCTAATCTTTCAAACTACTTATGAACTACTTACGAATTAGGACGGCACAAATATCCATGCCCGAGGGGGGGAGTCGAACCCCCGACCGTAGTGGCCGTGCAGACCGTGACTGGAGCGCCTTAGTCCCCTCGGCCACCGTGGCCGGCAATCTGAACATTGTCCTAATTGTGAACTTTGTGCAACCAACAGACTGTGACCACGTGCATGTATGCATTCTTGTTTGCTAAAACTGTTTATTGGAGTGAAATTCTGCTAGTTAAGAACTGACGAGTATTCCTGATTAAAATAATAATTTTGCAATCTTTAGACAACTTTGAGACCTACATCATTGTCCAGGTGACTCCAATATTCAAGAAAGGCAATAGGCGTAATCCCCAAAATTACAGGCCCATTTCATTGACGTCGATTTGCTGTAGGATTGGGAACATATACTTTGTTCGAACATTATGAACTATTAACCAATAGTCAACACGGATTCAGAAAGTATCGCTCTTACGAAACACTTTATTCACTTGAAGCGATAAGAGCGACCGACAAGAGATGTAAAATCGATTCCATATTTCTGGATTTCGAGAGGCTTTTGACACTGTATTTCACAAGGGGCTTCTAATGAAATTGCGTGCTTATGGAATATCGCCCCAATTCTGCGATTGGATTTACTATCATAAAGGACACAGTTCGTAGTAATTGAGGTAAGTCATCGAGAAAAACTGAATTGATATCTGGCGTTCCCCAGGGAAGCGTTGTGCTTGTAAACGATTTAGGAGACAATCTGAATAGCTCCCTTAGACTGTTCGAGGATGATGCTGTCGTTTATCGGTTAGTCATCAGAGGATCAAAACCAACTACAAAGCGATTTAGACAAAATTTCTACATTGTGCGAAAATTGGCAATTAACACTAGCCGTGGCGAAGCGGCCGAGCGCATCAAGGCACTATGCTACGATGCGTGAGGCCGTACCCTGTCGGGCATAGATGTTTGTCCCGTCTTTAGTATAAGCTAGTTCATAAGTAGTTTGTAAGTTTTGGGACTCATGACCTCGCAGTTAAGTCCCATAACCTTTAGAAACATTTCGACATTTGAATTAACACTTAATAATGACCACTAAAAGAAATCCGCTGAGCTCTAGGAGTTACAAATTACGAACAACTTAGACTGGAGAGAACACATAGGAAATATTCTGGGGAAGGCGAACCAAAAGTTACTTTTCATTGGCAGAGCGCTTCGAAGATGCAACAGCTGCACCAAAGAAATTGCCTACATCACACTTGTGCGTCCTCTCCTGCAGTACTGTTGCCCAGTGTGGAACCCTCACCAGGTGGAACCGACGGAAGACATTGAGAAGTTTTGTTTTATCACGTTACAGGGGGTAAAGCATCACGGAAATGTTGCACGATTTGAGGTAGAAATCATAAAAAAAGACATTATTCGTTGCGGTGACATCTATTTGCGAAATTTCAGTCACCGACTTTTACTTCTCAATGTAAAAATATTTTGCTAGCACCCACCTACATAGGTGTTCTTTCTTCCCGCGTGCTATTAGAGAACGGTAGAGAAAGGTTATGAAAGTAGTTAATGAAACCTCTGCCAAACACTTAAATGTGATTTGCAGAGTATCTATGTAGATGTAACAGTTATTAACATTATAGTCAGTATAACAACTTATTTGCGCGTATTTGAATATAACTTGTGAACTCTAAACCAGCGTGTGGCTTATTATCGAACCTAATTATTGTAACAATATCAAAAACTTTCATGACTGTGGTAGTAAAAGTATTGTGTGTAGCGGTGAGAGGTTTTACGGCCTAGGAAAGCGTTTTGGCGGGATAGGCACACGGCTACTCGTATCACAGTTACGAGCCTTATACGCCCGCCAATCCGAACTAGCTGCTAGATATCAGTAGTGAAATTAAATAATAAATTACTACAAATTTGTTTCCCGGGCGCGTTACCAAGTTCGCTCTGGGATACCGGCATTGAAAATAGTATTGCCGTATGTTCAGCATTTGTAATTAATTTGCTTGTTTGATTTATGCTAACATCATAAGTACTTATACGGGAGACGCAAAGGATTAAATCTGATCCCTGATTCTCCTACGTGAGAAAATTGTAATTACTTGCAAAGAAAAGGTTGTTGTGTTCATTTGCGCGTCATTCCATTATATCAATAGGCATGACGTTAATGAAAACAAAAATTTTCAAATGATTGTTAAGCTTACGGGACTTAACTGCGGGGTCATCAGCCCCTAAACTTACAAACTATTTATGGACTAGCGTGTATACTAAAACTAGCACAAACATCCAGGCCGAGGGAGGATTTGAACCCCCGACGGGGAGAGGCGTCGCGCATCGGTGCAAAGCGCCTCAAAGCGCTTGGCCACTCCGCCGTGGCTTAATGAAAACCAAGAAATTCTCAGCAGTATGTCACAAATGTGTGCAAGTTAAGCAGGTACAACATGTCGTCATTAATTTAACTACTTTTGTACTCTTGAGTGTATAGTATCTTACCGCTAAACTGAAGTATTATAATTCGTATAATATTTCGGTTATGGCTGCATGATTTCGACTTTATATCTGTATTACTTCCTCTCTTTTGTATATGATCACAGGACTTTCAAGTACAATCTCGTCGCCATCTAGAAATGGAGATCGTTTAGAGGAATGGAAGAATATCGAATCCTCCTTAGCTGATGAAATAGATCTGTATGTATTAACGCACTCAAGAGATGATGATAATATTTTGCAGTTGTGAGGCACACAAGATAAACATTCCAGGACTGACTGCAGTTGCAAGACATTTTGCATCTTACAGTAACAAGCGGGACCGATGCATCGTACTGTTGACAAATCGCCTCTGACAATTAATACTGGGCGCTTCAGTTATCTGCTGCTGAGCGATAATAACTATAATTAATGTTCTCATGTTGCGAACAAGTGAAAAATGTTAAGAGCTACAGTTGTAGCTATATAATATTCTTTGTATATTGTTTAATACATGAGTTTTTTTCTAGATTACAGAATAGTACTCATTACATAAATGCAGCATGGAAGAATAAATATTCTGTTTGGAAATCTTATTTTCTCTCTGTACATTAATATAATATTTTTCACGGGGTGTATTGACATTGTCACGTAAATGCATTAAGAAAAATTCTTTTTGTGTAAAAGAAGGCAGGCAAGAACAAGGGAGACAGTAAAGACAGCAGAGCGAGAATGAGAGATTTCGGATTGATATGTGCAGCAAGGTGAGGCGAGTTTAGGTGAAACTCTGAGTCACAGGTCATGTTCGGTTACTCGCTTGCCCGGAGTCTGCAGAGGAGACACGTAGCGAGTTCGAAATCGATATGATATGTGTAAAATTTCCGAAACATATGTGTAATCTTTCGTTATGCTTCACTACGCTGAGAGACGTCTACAATCTGCAAAAAGTACAGTACATTTTGACACGTATCAGCACCTAATCCTCGGTGCAGTTGTACACGAGTTAAGCAAAAAATCTACCTTCCGAAAGACATTTACAAACTTCCAAGTGCCATGCTCATTTAGTTTAAATATTTCATTGATCTCTTCCCGCAGAGCTTTGGTTGTGTCATTAAATTCCTGTATCAATTTAGCCATTTCCCTTTTTTGTTCTTGGATCGACTTCTGTATCAACAGTTTGCGTCTTTGCTTTGATCCCTGTATCAATCTAGCCGTTTTCCGTTTCTGTTCTTGGGCTGATTTCAGTTCTTTTGTTCTGATTCCTGCATTTCTTAAAGTTTACTTCTAATATATCTTCCTTTTTGTTTCCTGTATCCTTTTCGTGCCCCTGATCTCCTCCTTTGACTGACGGTTAATTAACGTTCGCCATTCTCTGTCTTACCCATTGATTACTCGCAATTTGTGAATCTATCATATCATCACCGTTCTCCTGAATTCAAATTCTGATAATGACCTATATTCATTGCTAGTCTTTGATCGGTCGTATCTCGCGATGTTCCGGTATTTGCCTCTGACCGTGTGACATAGTAATCGATAATTACCGTATCTGATCTGGATGCTTGGTTTGAAATTCCATTTGCGTCACAAATTGTTTCGGTTGACCTTGACACCGATTGTTTAGCTGCGTGGGCTAGTGCTTGTCGCCTGAACATATTACAAGCCCAACTGTTGGGTCATAACGACGTCTAATGATTCAAATCCAAAAATTCCATTTGCGTCACACATTGTTTTGGTTGACCTTGACACCGACTGTTTAGCTGCGCGGGCTAGTATTTGTCGCCTGAGCATATTACAAGCCCAACTGTTGGGTCATAACGACGTCTAATGATTCAAATCCAAAAATGCAACTTTCAAATATATAATACAAATAAGATTTATCAGCAATATTTGACAGCAGCGCCAATAAAATAGTAGTATACAATGTAAAATACAAGTTTTGCGATACGTGGACCCGGGCTTGTGAGGCCCAATTCACCGGGCAAGCCGAACCGAACAAACGTAACCCGCTGCAACAGTGTAATCGGAAGTCGGAACCTGCTCTTAATATTTTCACCAGCATCAGCAAATGCAAGGGTTGGAACTTGAATAGTGGCAACTATTTATTCACGGCTGATACAAAAACGTTACATGTTTTCACCTGTTACTTTCTTCCAAAGTAGTCACCAGGTTTGAAGAACCCATTACTAACGATGAGGAAGGCATAGTATATCTTTACCACAGCTGTTCATGGTGCGAATGGAGCGGTCTACTGTCTGTCGAATCTCCGGAATTCTTCTGAAGCGAATGCTACGAATTGGTCCTTTAGCTTCCGAATCAATTTAAAGTCAAAAGAAGTCCGAGGATCATGGTGGATGCATTTGATGCCAACTACGACAAATCCATTCAACTAGCTGTTAGACCCATCTATACTTCGCTGCATGGTGTCCACGCATCAACGCTTAACTTCAGCATGGACGTCGGGAGTGAATGAAAAGAATATTATCAATTAATATGAATAAATAATCCCTGAGACGGATTTTCGTCTCAAATATGTCAAAGACATTATTTATAGAGCTGAAGCATTGAATTAAAATTTGTGGTGCGGCCGGGAATCGAACCCGGACCTCCATGCTTACTAGGCAGACGTCTTAACCGTTAATTTATTGTTTTAATAATTATTTTTTCAATTGTTTAAAAAATTATTAGTCCAAATTTAATTAGAATTTTATTGGGTTGAGATGGATTATGTTTAGTTTCTTATTGTTTAGTTATTTATTATCAGTATGTAAGTTGCCTGTCATGCAGCCTGTTAGGTACAGTGTGAGTAGAAACGCTGCGTCCTGTGGCTGCACGAAAATAATTATTCAGTGAAGTTCTTCAGCGCTGTAATCCTTAAGCAGCGGTCATCAGCTACTGTGGCAGAGTTTTGGCAGCCAGAGCGAGGAAACTCAGCGACAGTTAAGATCCTCTGTACCTGTTCCACGTCCGAACCACATCTCTTTGGTCACTCCGCGATGTATGTGAGAGTCATTGGTGAGAGTCCCTCTTGACATAAAGTAAAAATGTGGATATAATCAAACTTCTAGGCGCTTCCTTCCTGGCTTGGTGTCTGGAAGTAATCGACCATTTCATCCACTCCATCATAATGACACTGACCATGCGTGGTTATTTCACCTTTTTACGGGTTGAGTTATATCTATGGACAATCTAAGGAAATATATTCTTGATATGATATCCGTATAGGAGATTTTGGAACTAATGTGATGCGCCAAATTTAATATGTGTATTTGACCACAATTTTTATTCAGTCACTTCAAGACACGTCTTCTTCCCCCTCCCGTCATAGTGGCATTGAGTGGAGGGTTTAAGCTGCAAAATAAATTATTTACCACAGTGCACAAATTATAATTTCAATTTACCTAAAATATCAAAAGATTACACAGAATTCTGTTGGTAGAAATGATTATATTATGTTATGTTTCAAAGTTATATATATATATATATATATATATATATATATATATATATATATATATATATATATATATATATATATATATAAAGTTGAATTCTAATCTGATAAGTTTTATTACACACGAAGGTCTACTCATTAATGTCATTACTCGTTGGTTTTTAAACACAGTCTACACAACGCATAATTAATACAGAAGTGAAAAGTTAGAAATAATTTATTGTTTTAGATCGTCCAATCGTCCATGCAAGTTATCGCTCACTCTTAGTAAATTGTATGCAGAAGAATATTTGCCGCGTAATCTAAAAATAATCCGTAAGAAGATATTCAGCAATCATACTATAATAAGCGAACACTACGGAATATTTGAAATTTATTCGACTGCAGCTCTGTTTGGTAGCAATCGGTTTAAATTTACAGACGTGGCTGAATTAATTAGAGCGACCACTCTGTATTTTGCATATTGCCATATTCGTCATTACAGTTGGGTCGGCGTACGTTCATCCTTGACAGCTTGCATTGCTTTTGAAAACTTTCAACAACGAAGTGCAAACTGCTTTAGACTAAATTAGCATTATGAATTCGCCATACATACACACACGAAACTGATTAATACGACTGGTGACTATGAGTTTGAAGATGTTACGATAGCCTTACTGCAACTGTCAGGGATCAACTTACAGCGACTCAACTATAGCTCTGTAATTTTTGGGATACAATATAATAAGCACTTCTCTCATTGAAATATATATGCAATGTATATAAGAATTTGCAAATCCTAAGTTTAGTAACACTTCTTGATTTCATTCCTCCAGAACGTATTGGCTTTGATCATGTGATTTGCTGAATGTGAAAGAAAATTAGACAGTTTTGGTCACCGATTTACTTGCATTCAGTTCAAATGAATAGAACTGAAATTATGATGTAATATGTGGAATCATGATATTTATTAACGAGGGAATAATAATTGGGTTACGAATGTATTAGGGTCGACATTTATAATTTCAGTCGAGAACCTTTTTTTCCTACGGCAACCTAATTTGAGTTAGATATAGAGAATAATTTTATAATCCTCACTTCGTTGGTTTATATAAATTTTTTTAAACTTATGAGTTCTCGTGTTTATTGTTAATTTTAATAGTACAGCGGATTTTATGATGACGTCACTTTCTGGCAAAAAACTGCACACAAATAATGGAAATTATCCACCATATTGCACTTTGCACCACTTAATAACACTGTTCTCAAGGGCACTAATATTTATTTACAATGAATATCTTAGCGTATGTTTTTCTTTCATTTGTCTATCCATTTGAATTTCACAGCGACTAGGACTGTGTGTCCGTTTCTTCGTTAAAACAAATATAGCCTTTTTTTTCATTCAGAAACAGACACACACTGCACTTTGCAAGAAAAAGTGAATAACGCAGTCACAGTCAACAATCATCCACTAGCTGCGAGTGAAATTGAAAAATTGTTTGCCATATTGTTACGTCCTGTTAAAACTGAGTTGGTTGTGTTCTTAGCTTTTATTTTTAGTTCTGTGGTATTGTGTTTTCGCATTCCATTGTTTCAGTTACAGGCTGGTGAGGCCCTTTTGTGCTCATAACCTAATTGCTGCTGTGGCAGCTTCCACGACGCTAAAAGGACAAAGTTTTACGCGCTCCCGTCCCCTACTGTTTAAGAGGGAATGAAATGAGAGATGAAAAGAGTCGTTTCTGTGGCGGAATGTTGTGGAATTTTTGCGAACGCTGTTTTAAAGTTACCTTTTTCGATCTCCAGTGGCATGATAGCAATGAAGGCAACTGTGACTTAACATCGGCATTTGTGTACTGTAACTACGTAGTCTGTCTCTCCTTTGGGTTTAACAGTAGAGTTCTAATGGATTCCCTATGTTACCGCCTTTGCTTTTACTTTCAGCGAAGGTTGTTGACTTTTCTGTAACATAGGTCAGACATTCCGGCCATCATTTCCCATTTCTTCACATTTTTTCTGCACACATTTCAACTTGTGTTATCTGCACGTCGTGTTTGTTTAATTCTTAACAAGAACTGCTGTATCCCTGACACTTCTTGAATACCTTTGTACATCTTTCTTCAGTTGAAGTGTTTCATCTGTTACGCATTCTTTGCAACTACTTTCCTTTTATCTTTGTTTGTCTTCCACCATTCACGGGAATCCTTTTCAGAGATGACTACTAATCTTCAATTGAACTGCCTACTTAGATATTCCCCATCGCCGTATACACATAAGTAATGAATTCAAAGTATCTCATCATTCCTAAGTATTTTGTATCCAATTACCTTTTACATTGTTCCTTTCGGACAATTTTCTTAAATACTCTTCGCCCTTATTTAATTGTGATCTGTGTCATTAACTGTTACAGACCGTGCTTTAGAATAAAAAATCTGATTTGGAGAAATCTCCGTCTGGCAATGATGTTACACATTTTGAAAATTCCTTTATTCGCAGATTTTTCTCCTTCTCTTGTGAAGGTGCACAAGTTAATCGCTATTACCATCTGAAATTTATTTCAGAACTTAATCGTTCTTTCTCCTCTCTCATTACTACTGTCAAACGCATGATCTCTCTTCTACCTTCCTGTAGCTTCCTCCCGTACATACTAAGTTAATAAATGGGAGAGGGGAACAAAGGAATGTGTGAATGCGGAATTAAAGTTTTAATTGGGGAAGGAGACGTAACAGTTCGTGGAGCTAAATTAGCCACACTGACACGGTGGTAAAGTGGTTAGAGCAACCATCCGCTGCGTAGAGAGCAGGTTACCAGATTCGCCCTTAGCGATCATTTTAATTTGATGCTTCGCCCAGAAACCAATATCACAAATAACACTGTTCGACATGGGTTCTATTTCTGATATTAAAGTGTGTGCTTCTAGACCAGTTTACCATGAGATATTCAAATATATAAACAAAATATCTTTGTCAGTGATATAATTCATGTCAAACACAGGGACTGTTTCAAGATGTTATCGGAAAACTTCCTCGGAGGAAGAAGAGCTGCTAACTACAAAGCAATGATGAAGGACATGATCAAAGCATATCAAGATCTGGGGTGCGATAAGTCTTTCAAGGTACATATGATGGACTCATCTGGACTACTTCACAGAGAGTTGTAGTGACGTATCGGATAAACATAGCGAAAGATTCCATAAAGACATTTCGACCAAAAGGCGCTATGAAGAGTAGTGGGTACCTTCTATGTTAGCAGATTATTGCTGGAATATCATTTGAGAGAAGAAAGATTCACAATACAAGAGAAAAAAAGTGATGTGCATTTCAATAAAGTGACTATTTTTCTTGTCAATTTTCTTTAATTTCTCATGTAAACTAAATGCTTCAAAGTGTATACACAAAGATTACTGTGTTATATGTTAGATCTCTCCCTCCATTAATGTGATGAACTTATAATATCATAAAGATGTGCATTTGTTTATCGAATTTCACCTCACGTTTGCTGAACTATATCAGAAACTGTAAAGAGAAATAAAACTGGCATTACTTACAAACTATCACTGACAAAAAAAAAAAAAAAAAAAAAAAAAAAAAAAAAAAAAAAAAAAAAAAAAAATCAGCACCACTCAAAGTACACAAGTAGGTTCACAATAATTTTTTTATCAGAAATAGAAAGAAAATTTATTTTTTGTAGAACAGTGTAATAAGGCTGTAATACTAAAATGACCATGTGTTTCTGTTGATTACTAACACAAATAATTAAATTGTCAAATACAAATTAAGGAAGTTTTACCCATATCACATACACGTCTTTGGAGTGAGTCACGAGTGCTGTACTGGTGTTAAAATTTATGTAATTTATAGGTTTCAGTATTTAAACGAATATTTGTGACAATACTTTCTCTATAACTTATTTATTAGTGGATGTCTATTCGTCTCCGCATTTGTTGTGTCGGTTTTGATTCGAGTGGTGTGGTTTACGTGTCGATGAGCACAGTGCATTGATAATCAGCCCCTTGTTTCCATTTTGTGGCAATCAGATCCAGATGCACGGGCAACTAAACCTAAGTTCCTGTAAAATCTATATGTCTTGTAGTTAATTATTAAATTTGGTACTTTTTCAGGAGTATTAATGCACGGCAGTTAGTAAAGTTATTTTTAACTGGCGTTTCTTGCTGTTCTTGGTGTAGTAGCAGTTAAGGTAACTTTCACTTACTGTGTTCACAACCTTTTTGTGTTTTACCCGTTTAGTTTTGTGTGTATCAGAGGACACCTGAGTTTCTTTATTTCAGATAACCAGTAGTGTGACGCTTCAGTAGTACTTTCATTTGCTGTAGATTAATACTGTTAATAGTAGTAGTCACTTTATTAGTAGTGAGTAAAATTTCGATTACCGTAGTTATTTCAACAATCGTAATTGTGTAGTATTTGAAATTAGAAACAATTTACTTTTTAGTAATTGAGATGTAATAAGCAACCTACAGAGCTAAATGTTTACTGTTTCATCACCCAAATAACAAATAAATTATTGTATCAGAACCTCAACTGTTAAATACCAGTTTGTGATCTCAGAGTATGTGTAATATAAGTAACATGATATCTAGATAAAGTAATGGTTTAGAGAAGATACGTACATTACTAAGAAAACAAACAAATAATATTTCATAGTTTCCAAATGATAAGCCAAGATCGCAAACTACCAATTTATTGACGACCGGTTTCGGTGCACTATGTCACCATCATCTGGTCATATATATATATTATAATCTGGTCATCTTGTTAAAAAGTTGGATATAAAATAAGAAGTGCAAGTAGTCACTATAAAAAAAAGCTGTCATGTTTGTGACTTAAGAGTGTTTTTTTTTTATTTTTTTTAGTGGCTATGTGCAATGTTGCACTACTTATTTTATATCCAATTTTTAACAAGATGGCCATGAAAGTGAAATAGTATGCTTAGAGTTATATTATATTGTATATTTGAGTAGAAACGGCCATGAAAACACTAATATAATAAATGTTTCGAATATAAACTTGCCAGCATGGGCAATATTGTAGATTAACTAAGCCTATATGAAATATTCCCGTGTTCTTGTATACAGCAAAATAACTAATACTTTATTTCATTATTCTGTACATGGTAGGAACATTTGCCCTTCACTGTTTTGCAAGATATTAGTAAAACAATGTATTGTATTTTAAAGTTAAGCATATTTCAGATCCCCAACCCAATATATGAAAGCGGGATTATTTTGAATCGATGTAAATTGATAATTACCTTAATTTTGAATGTAAATCTGCTATTATCTTGCCATAACATGGCTAAACTAATTGCTTCTCATATCTTTAATAGTTGTAACAATGTATGAAATTGTAGGCCAGACTATAAAAGGAGGCCACACAAAGATGAAAAAAGGCAGTCTTGTAACAGCTTTCCAAGCCGCCACTGATGTACATATTGTTGTAATGCATTTTAGGGTAAAAGTGATGAAATTAAACCGCTTTTCAGATACCTGGTGGTTGCTCTGAGTTCTTGCATAAATTTTGACGCGCCCGTAAAATAGAGAACTTTTCTCTCGCTGCGCGTGTTCTGGATGAATTCTAGGGATTTCTGTAAGCAGGTTATGCAGATGCTGTGTTTCAAGAGGATTCTACATTCACAAGATATCAAGGTAACTGTCCTGAACTTTAGTGCTGTGGAGATTCATTAAGACGTGAAGACCACAATCACTGAGTCGGTGAATAGAACACTAAAGGTGGTAAAGTTTTATATTTTAAAAATTTTATATGATTGAGATGTGTGGGCTCTGTCATAGGTTCATGTGTATTGGGTTACGGAGTAAGATTTGTACACCGCGGTGGAGTAGCCGAGCGTTCTAAGGCGTCTCGCTGCGGACCGCGCGGTTGCTCGCCGTGGAGGTTCGAGTCCTCCCTGGGGTATGGCTGTGTGTGTTTGTCCTTAGGTTAGTTTACATAGGTTTAAGTAGTTTGTAAGCTACGGACTGATGACCAAACAGTTTGGTCCGATAGAATTACAAACATTTGAATTTTTTAAAGATTTGTACGAAGTATTTTCATTGGAGGGAGTGGAGTGGAGAAGCCAATCTTGGGAGATATCCTGGAATTGCAGGTTATGCAACAAGAGTGAGTTCATAGAGGAACAGGAGCAGAAGATGTGTGCCCTTCAGGTGTGGCTGTCGAGCGCAAAAGGATCTAGACAGGTCGAGGAGGGGGACTGGAGAATCGGATCTGTCAGTTGGGGAGAAGGTAGTTAGGAGCAATGCGTATGATGAATCGGTATGACCAGGTATCAGAAATGAGTGGATAGTTGCCTCTTGTATCCTTAAGTGTGGGTAATAAGCAGAATACCTCATCTTTAGGAAATTTAAAACGGCAGAACAGGCTTATAGAAGAAGGTTCTGCTGTTAGGCAGCTCGTATGGGAGAGGTATAGGCAAGCAGTTACAGGATATGTTAGGGAGTAAGTACCAGGTCACCAACATTTGAAAGCACAGCGTTTGGATCAGGCGGTTGTTAACATACGGGAGTTATGCAGGAATTTTTCGGATGAGAATGAGGTAGTGATGGTGGAGTTGGTAATAGTCTTGTTACAAACGGAAAGTATGACATAGTTGGTTATCTGGAAAAAGTAGCTTCTGAAACTGGTAGCACAAACGTGCATTTTGTGGCACTGTCAGGCGCTGGTGGCAGACAGAAAGGCTCACATTTCAGTGGTACCAACTGAGCCTGTCTGAAGGTTGGTTTTCACTCTATAGACATGGGAAGGAGTTGTTGTCAAAGCTTATAGATGACAGTGTGGTGGTGGTTGGATGATCATTGATGTGTTAACTCCTGCAGTACTGGGTGTTAGAGTTGCTCTTTGTTTAGACTGAAGTCAGCTCGTAGGTATTTCTGCTGAATGGAAGTCCTTCTAATAAATGAATCACGTTCGGCCAATTGAATTATGTATCGTTACAAATTTAATCGTTACAAAGGCCGTATTGTCCTGTATACTACCGTAATAAATTAGTATAGTTAACACCTTGTCTTGTTTTTCTGACTGTATATATCACATTTTCTAATCGAACCTGGTTTCCATAACTCTTGTCCCAACTCTGGTACATTTTATTTTATGACGTACTTTCTTAGTCTTCCACAGAATTTCTCTCATACTAATCAGTCCTACACATTTAGTCTGCTGTATTTATTCTTTGACGTAGAAAGACTGTGTAGATTCTGTGAATCTGCTTATTTCCCTTAACTAAAAATGAAATGTGTAGCGTGAACGCGATTTGTGAACGCAACATGTGACCGAAAAAGACGGCGTATAAAATTATATGCAATCAACAGTGCAACTTCAATTTCAAAAATATTCATGAGATGGTTAAAGTATAATATTCCGAATGTGTAGTGCCACACAATCACAATAAAAAAAGGTAACTATATTGGTTAACTGTTTACAAATTTTATTCCCGTCTCTAACTACACGCAAGTAGAAGCCTTCGTTCCGCCACGGTGGAGTAGCCAAGCGGTCTAAGGCGCCTTGCTGCAGAGCGCGCGGTTGCTCGCCGTCGGAGGTTCGAGTCCTCCCTGGGGCATGAGTGTGTGTGTTGTCCTTAGGTTAGTTTACCTTAGTTTAAGTAGTTTGTAATCTACGGACTCATGACCACGCAGTTTGGTCCGATAGATTTACAAACATTGTAAGCCTTCTTTCCTATCAATTTGGTCTGGTCGTAACTAAATTCTAAGAAGTTATGAGACGCTAACTAAGCGGTCAGATAGGAAAGAGCCAATAGCGGTCTGAGGAGGGCATCAGGTGAGGTTCTGAGGAGGGTATCTACCGCCTGGAACCCTCAAGCCGTCACCCCTCCCTTCCTCCCTGCCCAGACGCCCCTACCCTGCCAGCCTAATGGGGCCTCCTCCGCCACCTGACTTACTACACGAGCACCTCCTTGGTGCCTCTGTATCCCTGCTTATCCAATAAATCAGTGCCTAATTCAGATATTTTCATCTAGCTCCTGAGGGAAGCCATACCTCACCTGATAATCACTGCCGTCGTGTTCATGAAATACGTAACGAAAACATAAATCAACAGGTCACAACCGCATTATATTTAATTTCTTATACAGAACATTACTCAGTTCGTTGCTCCAACAATCCTACACTACACATTACTGGTGCAGTTTCTTCATTCTTCCATTGGTTTGCGTGAGGAGATTAAATTTGGTAGAGTCACATATTTTTGGAAACATTTTTGCTTAAAAAAATGTTCAAATGTTTGTAAATCTATCGGACTCAACAGTTAGGTTATTAGTTCATAGCCAACAAACTATTTAACCAAATATTTGACAAAGTTCAGCCCAACCAGTTGCAGAATTTGATCAAATTTCTAGATCTAGATTTCGGCACCATCTAAGGGTGCCGTCATCAGAAGAATAAATATTAAAACATGAGACGTGGAATTACGAGTAAACTTATAAAATTATGCAACATGCCAGCAAAAGGCTAGCAAGTCAAAAATAAAATAAAGGCAGCTCGCCTGTGTTAGGCTTACAGTGCTCTCAGCCGACCGAACGCCATCAAACTTTATAAGTTTGGACTTAAGCACACTGCTCGTAATTTCACGTCTTATGTTTTAATTTTTATTCTTGTGATGAAGGCACCCTTAGATGGTGCCGAAATCTAAATCAAGGAATTTTATCAAACTCTGCAACTGTTTGGCAACTGTTTTTAAACATTACAAACATTTACAAATATTTGTAAACCTACTGTTGCTGCAGTCGACAGTCTATGCTTAAAATTACTTGGTTGGTTGGTTTGGTGTTTTAGGGGGACAAAATTAAAATTACTTTAAGTTAAACTAAGCTAAGAAAAAGACATACATCCATGCCCGAGTGAGGATTCAAACCTCCGACGCGGGAGGTCTGGCGATCCACAACATGACGTTTCAGACCGCTCGGCTACTCCAGCGCTACCATTTTTGCTTCACTTTTGGGATGAACAGCACTTTTATGTTTAAATTTATTCAGTGATTTTTATTTGTATCAACTAGTTTCGATCCTTTTTTGGAAAATCTTCAAGATTGCAACTCTGAAATGTATCATAGTTACATTTAGAGGGCCTTCAAGCAATATACATTAGTGTCAACATTAACCCAACTAAATAAAGAGAAATAACATAAAACGATGTTACACTCAATCATGTCGTGGAGCTGGACAGGTGCTTGGGAGCCTACCAGTGCGTCACTGCTGGTTGTAAATTTAGCGAAAAGATATAGGATTATAATTAACTGTGCTTTACTTTGAGATAAAATTATTATGGTCATCTTTATGATATGTAAGCCGAACATTAAAACATTTAAATACTGATGTAAGTTGCACCACGTTCTTATCGATATTTTCAGAGATATTCTATAAGTGGTTCTGCCGTGTTGTATGCAAATTTTCTGGCATTAAAAGATTGACTATAAAACTTATATAAGGTATATAGATAACAATTCAAGATAGCTTACTTTGCATTCAAAACTCCTTGAAACGTGTGTAAAGTTTTTGCTTTATTGGTATTATTCAAAGATCGGTTAATTTTAGTAGTCAACGTTTTGCAATACTACTGTAATCAAGTTTAAGGCAAACAGAACCATTTTTAAAGTTACTTAATCTATTGTACAATTCTTTAGGTTGTCATTTAAAAAACATACTGTATTATAACATAGTAAAACATTAGGAATGAGTGACAGTTCAAATGGTGTCATGACACTGATGAATGAATGAAACATATACCTGTTAGTTAATCGTAAAAAGATAAAATTAAGATATTGTACTGAAGTTAAGGGTAAACAGAACCATTTTAAATCTACTGTACAGTGCCTTAGGTGGCCACTTTTGTTTAAAAACATGTTGTGCTATAACATTCTGAAAGATTAAAACTGATATGTCAAAACATAGAAAGTTACAATTCAAATGGCGTTTAAGAATGATAGTAATATATAAATGAAATTCATAGTAGTCAATTAACAAAAACATAAAATTAAAGCATACAATAAAATTTAAATCATTGTACATTACATTTGTGCATGATGTACTTGGCTGTCAATTGTAAGAATCGAAAAACAGTATAAAGTGGGTATAACATCATTGTAAGGGTATATATGTCCCAGCTATCTTGTCCACCCAAAATATCTATGGAACAATAACAGCTATTGGAAAACGACTTTCACCGGTATCAATGTACGGCTGGGGCCCATGAATGTACATATTTGGAAACGTTCTAAAACGAAAGCAAATGTGTTTTTTTAACACAAACTGATGTTATTTTGAAACTTCCTGGCAGATTAAAATTATGTGCCGGAACCGGGACTCGAACCTGGGACCTTTGCCTTTCGCGGGCAAGCGCACTACCGACTGTGCTATCCCGGTACGATTCACGATGCCGCCTCACAACTTTACTTCCGCCAGTACCTCGCCTCCTACTTTCCAAACTTCATAGTTTGAAGTTCTCTTGCAAACACGCAAGACTAACACTGCTGGAAGAAAGGATATGGTGGAGACATGGCTTAGCCACAGCCTAAGGGATGTTTCCAGAATGAAACTTTCACTCTGCAGCGGAGTGTGCGCTGATATGAAACTTCCTGGCAGATTAAAATTGTGTGCCGGAACCGGGACTCGAACCTGGGACCTTTGCCTTTCGCGGGCAAGCGCACTACCGACTGTGCTATCCCGACACGATTCACGATGCCGCCTCACAACTTTACTTCCGCCAGTACCTCGCCTCCAACTTTCCAAACTTCACAGAAGTTCTCTTGCAAACACGCAAGACTAGCACTGCTGGAAGAAAGGATATGGTGGAGACATGGCTTAGCCACAGCCTAAGGGATGTTTCCAGAATGAAACTTTCACTCTGCAGCGGAGTGGGCGCTGATATGAAAATTTCTGGCAGATTAAAATTGTGTGCCGGAACCGGGACTCGAACCTGGGACCTTTGCCTTTCGCGGGCAAGCGCACTATCTTGGAAAGTAGGAGGCGAGGTACTGGCGGAAGCAAAGTTGTGAGGCGGCATCGTGAATCGTGTCGGGATAGCACAGTCGGTAGTGCGCTTGCCCGCGAAAGGCAAAGGTCCCAGATTCTAGTCCCGGTTCCGGCACACAATTTTAATCTGCCAGGAAGTTTCATATCAGCGCACACTCCGCTGCAGAGTGAAAGTTTCATTCTGATGTTTTTTTTTTTTTTTTTTTTTTTTTTTTTTTTTTTTTTTTTTTTTTTTTTTTTTTAATGTACACCCTATATTTTTTCTTCAGCAATCCATAGCATGACATATCACATAAACAATGGCGTTGATTGCATCGCAATATTCCAATTACATTCCGAGATATTGCGACGCAAAGTTGACGCTTGAAATACGTGAAACGCGCGGCTAGCGCACGTCCTGAGCAGCACGGGGTTCTCGCCCGAATCTCAGGAAGTGCGCTAGCCGCGCTTTTCGCGTATTTCAAGCGTCAACTTCGCGTCGCAATATCTCGATATCTCGGGATGTAATTGGAATATTGCGATGCAATCAACGCCATTGTTTATGTGATCTGTCATGCTATGGATTGCTGAAGAAAAATATGGGGTGTTCATTAAAAAAAAAAAAAAAAAAAAAAAAAAAAAAAAAAAAAAAAAAAAAAAAAAAAAAAAAAAAACATTAGCTTGTTTAAAACCACATTTGCTTTCGTTTTAGAATGTTTCCAAATATGTACATACATATCGGTGAAAGTCGTTTTCCAATAGCTGTTATTGTTCCAAAGGTATTTTGGGTTGACAAGATAGCTGTGACACCCTGTATATATTTTACATGTTTGTCATTGACTGAAAACAGACTTCAGAGGAGGAAACAATTGAAGTATATCTATATCTCCTGAAATCAAACTGTTCATTCAACAGTTGAGCAGAATTTTTCCTATGTTGCGTATATATCTCTATTTGTTCTAACAGATTGAGGCGTAATCCTTTTTGGGCAGTGTGTAAAACCTTTGTTTTCAATCGTATCATGGCAATGTTTGTTTTAAATTATACACTGCCCATAACTAATTTGCTACTAGCAACGCCTACAGTGTAGTCACGGTACCGTTTTTGGAAATACGTCCCGTTTGTCCAATATAGTATTTTCCACATGTGTTACATATCACTTTACAGAAAACAGATCTTGAATATTTGTTATCACATGTCTTTACTGTATGTTTGATGATTTAATAGCTTTGAGATTATATAGAATGATACTTGTAGGTTTCAGAGAGTAATCACTTATGGTTTTGTGTCAGGCTTGAAGTCTCGCTTAATACAGATCTCGACGACAGTCTATCCTCTATAAGCCTGTTTACCTCTACATAACTACAACATCAAATAAGCATTTGATACTGTTTACTGCAATCAACCTTTATTGTGTCCACGTACTCTGACGTGGTTCCTTCTGTTAGTGAATTTACCTTACTATTCTATTAATAACCGATTCGTTTTTATATCTTTCCACACCTTTTCTCATCTACATAAAACGTATTCAGCATTACTGTTCTCAGTAGCATCACTTTTGCATAGATTTAGTTATCTTAGTATCTGATCCGTCTATTCTACTCCTTTTAGCATCGAACAAAGCTACACAGAAGACAAATATCTTTAGAAAATATTTTCAACAGTGGTAATCTGTATTATGTTTTAACAATTTTTCTTCTCAGCAATTTTATTGTAGCTGACGAAGTACATTTTATATTTTCTCAGCTTTGGTCAGAATCAGTTTTTTTTTGTTGATCAAGTACTTTTAGTCTCTCATGTCCTAATTTTGGAATACTATTATTGCATATCGACTCATATTTCCAGTAGTTTCCGTAATTTACCATGTTTAATGTGATGTATGTAAGTCTGTTTCTTTGTAACAGTAAATACATGTTACATATTACTTCTTTCAATTTTCATTAACATGCATAATTTGTTTCTTTGATTGTTAACATCAAGTGTTAAATACAATATCGTAAGAAAGTGTTTCAAGCATACTTGCATATAAAGTTCGGCGAGATACATTCCGAAATAGTAGTCAGTAGGTAGAAGAGATTAGTTTCGTTTTAATGGACGTTTCTGTTTCGCAGTGTTATTACCGTAATACTTGAATTTCTCAGGGCAATATATTTCAAAGAGATATGGTAGATGTTGTACCATAGCAGATTTTGACTGCAAAAGCAAACAGTTCATGTCTTTCTGACATTAAATTCCGAACCTAATCCCACAACTGTGCCTTTATGAATACAGAGAGCGGACAGTTTCAGTTAGCGTCCAAAGCTGCAAAGCATGTGAAACGATGGCAGATTTGTAGTCACGGCTGTTGCATGTTGGAGACTTCACACGTCACGTTCGTAATTGGTGAAACGGGAAAACCGATACCGATTCGGGCGTATGTCAATCCGCGCTCTCGACAGACTCGTATCCGCACTTCTGACACCATTAAACGACATAAATAAACCACACGTATTGACGGATGTGACTCATAACTCGATACACGCCGTTTCGAAACACTGACTTATTGAAACAAATGCATTCAGTCTAAATGAAGTGGTGACCTCATTAATACCAAAATAAAAATTCTATATTTGGAGAAATTCCACGTAGCATGTGTATTATTGTGGACGAAGACTGGTGGCCACTATTTTGAAGCTACGCTCCATCTTATTCCTTGCTGTAGTAATCCGAATGCATGTCAAAAGCAACGAATATCGTTTTTGGTTTATGTCAGATTCCTGTATTACGTTCTGATGTACGCAGTTGACATCGAAAGTGCCGTTCTTTAATTATTTTATAACTTGTCAGATACTTTCGTTCGTATTTCAGTTGTTAACTAACATCCCATCCCGCGCAACAGAGCATATTTATATATACTTTTTCTTTCTTTTGTGATAGTGCTATATTTACATTTACATATACATCTACATACATACTCCGTAGCCGCGAGGTTGCTCCCCGCCGGGGGTTAGAATCCTCCGTCGGGCATGAATGTTTGTGTTGTCTTTAGCATAAGTTACTTCATAAGCAGCTTGTACGTTTAGGGACTGATGACACCGCAGCTAAGTCCCATAAGGTTAATAAACATTTGAACATTTTGAACATACTCTGCAATCCACACAAATATGCGTGATGGAGGGTACTCAGTACCATTACTAGTTACTTACTTCCGGTTCCACTCCCAAATAGAACGTGGGATAACGAATACTTGTATGCATCTGATCTCTCTGATCTTATCTTTGTGATCTTTATGCGAAATTTAGGTTGGCGGCAGTAAAATCGTTCTGCTGTCCGTCTCAAATTACGGCTCTCTAAATTTCTTCAACAGTGTTTCTCAGAAAGAACATTTCCCTCCTGCGACTCCCATTTGATTTACCGAAGCATCTGAGTAACACTCGCGCATTGATTGAACCTACCAGTATGAAACGTGGCCGCCCGGCTCTGAACTGCCTCTGTCTTCCTTAAACCGATATGGCGGGGATCCCAGACACTTGAGCAATACTCAAGTCTGGATCGTACAAGCGCTTTACATGCGATCTCTCTTACAGACGAATCACATCATCCCAAAATTCTTCCAATTAACCGAAGTCTATCTTCCCCATGACTGTTCCATTTCACATCGCTGTGCAGTTTTCGAGCATCTCATTGTTTATGACGTCATATCTCGTGAACTATGCATCTTACGTGATTTATACACTTACGTGGAACGTCGTCATTGATTGAAGCTTACGTGTAAAAAATCTCATAAAGATTGGAAAATAACTGTAGGTTTGTATGCAACATGTACACACAAACACAGAAATATACGGACACACTACTTTGTATATTAGATTGGTGTAGTGTCTGGTTCACAGCAATATGGCATTACGATTAGGACGGAAATTATTGACATTAGCTGTATTGGGGTGTTGAAATTATCAAATGACAACAAGTGAAAATTTGAACTGGGCCGAGAATCGCACCCGGGTCTCCGGCTTCGAGCAATCGGTCGCCTTAACCGCTTGGCTACCGGCGTTCGCCTACACTTCCAGAAGTGGCACGCTACAGTTGTAGATATGTCATCGTCCACGGCCCCTTACACGTGCCATTACGGATTCCCCTGCGAGGTCGAACGTTAAAATGTTCAAATGTTTGTAATTCTATCGGACCAAACTGCATGGTCATCAGTCCGTAGCTTACAAACTACTTAAACCCAGGTAAACTAACCTAAGGACAACACACACACCCATGCCCCAGGGAGGACTCGAACCTCCACGGCGAGCAACCGCGCGCTCCGCAGCGAGACGCTTTAGACCGCTCGGCTACTCCACCGCGGCGAGGTCGAACGTATAACCGCATCTGCGATTAAGTAAATGAACCAAGTGCCGTCTTCGCGTATATATACTTATTAGTGATTGGTGTGGTGTCTGTCACTAATCGAGATAGTTATAGGAAAAGCAAGAAACAATTATAGTTTTGCTAGGAATTATAAAGATTTGTCGGTCGTTTCCGTGCCATATCTAACTTACAAACTTCTCAGAAAGACGTCAGAAAACGGCATATTTCTAAACAGGGTGTTACAAAAAGGTACGGCCAAACGTCCAGGAAACATTCCTCGCACACAAAGAAATAAAATATGTTATGTGGATATGTGTCCGGAAACGTTTAATTTCCATATTAGAGCTCATTTTATTACTGCTTTTCAAATCACATTAATCATGGAATGGAAACACACAGCAACAGAACGTACCAGCGTGACTTCAAACACTTTGTTACAGGAAATGTTCAAAATGTCCTCCGTTAGCAAGGATACATGCATCTACCCTCGGTTGTATGGAATCGCTGATGCGATGATGCAGCCCTGGAGAATGGCGTATTGTATCACAGCCGTCCACAATACGAGCACGAAGAGTCTCTACATTTGGTACCGGGGTTGTGTAGATAAGAGCTTTCAAATGCCCCCAAAAATGAAAGTCAATAGGGTTGAGGTCAGGAGAGCGTGGAGGCCATGGAATTGGTCCGCCTCTACCAATTCATCGGTCACCGAATCTGTTGTTGAGAAGCCTAGGAACACGTAGACTGAAATGTGCTGGAACTCCATCGTCCATGAACCACATGTTGTGTCGCACTTGTAAAGGGATATGTTCTAGCAGTTCAGGTAGAGTATCCCGTATGAAATCATGATAATGTGCTCCAGTGAGTGTAGGTGGAAGAATATGAGTCCCAGTCAAGACATGACCAACAATTTCTGCCCAAACGTTCACAGAAAATCTGTGTTGATGACGTGATTGCACAACTGCGTGCGGATTCTCGTCAGCCCACACATGTTGATTGTGAAAATTTACAATTTGATCTCGTTGGAATGAAGCCTCATCCGTAAATACACTGAGCTCTAACATGGAAATTAAGCGTTTCCGGACACATGTCCACATAACATATTTTCTTTCTTTGTGTGTGAGGAATGATTCCTGAAAGTTTGGCCGTACCTTTTTGTAACGCCCTGTATAAGAGGAAGCTGCCCTGCCACCCCCCCCCCCCCGCCCCCGCCCAAAAAAAAAAAAAAGTTACGTAAAGGAATACAAAAGTAGGTACTTAACGAGAGTCTTTTCAACATCAGCGATCTCAGTGTATAATGAGAGTTTTCCTTGTATCAATATATGAATCCCTTCACTGGTAATAAGTCTGTAACTATAAAGACTTTTGTGGAAGCCGAATTTAATGAATGCCATGAATGTCCAATCCTAGCACAATAATTACTTCTTACGTCGGTTTTGTGTACGCGCCATTTTTTGTGGTAGTGTTTACGAAATATCTTTACATAGAACAAGAATCATTAAATATCAGAGTGAACCACGTGTGAAAAATCAATTTTTTCACGTCAGTTTTATAGGAACCAAAAATTAATCTTTGAGGATCATACAAAGGTTTATACATTTCTTTCATAAGTACAGACGATGACAGATGCTGCATCCTGCAAGAAGACGTTCAACGCAGCGGATTTGGTATATTTTTCGAAACAGAAAAATGCGTTTGAGAATTCTACCTGCCAACTAGGTTAATGGAAGTGCTTCACACAACAGCCACGTGTTTCTCTCCCCTCTCTCTCTTTCACACACACGCACACACACACACACACACACACACACACACACACACACACGTACACTAGCGCGCTCGCTCGCGCACACAGAGATACATGGGCAATTGCATAAAACGTGTACGCTGTGTTTCCCGTCCGTTGCTAAAAAATAATGCACAGCACCTAACACATACAGCAAATCGAGGCGAGCGAATAGTCGATGTAATGTGAGAGGAAAAAATTCTAACTAATAATTGTTTTATTTACGGTTGTAAAGCGTGGGAGAACGACCTAGCATCGAAACCACACATGAATGGCTATTGCTACAACATCAATGTCAAAACAAGAAGCTCTTAATGTTACATTAGATTTTCTTTATTTACGTCAGTGATCATAACATTTCATCATTAGGAAAACCGATTTCAGTCAGTCATCTTCAGATCTCAGCATTGATTTGCTGTTTCAATTTACAAAGTCTTTTTGGTTTCTCAAAGCCAGAAGGACACTAAGATTACAAACTGCGGCAGGAGCTCGAATAAAACATTGGAAAGTTGTGTTGATTGATTTTCTTTGTATGCGTCAATGAATACAAATTAGTCATTAGATAAGGAACATTCGAGAGTATCTCACCTATGTTGAAATAATATTAATTACAATGGAAACTATATGTGTAATCAATAATTAGAACAACAACTTTAGCTACCCATAGCGGTATTTATACGTGTTGATCAGCCCATAAATGGTGGTACAATAGTGAACAGGGCAGGAAAAAAAGGTACAAGATTATTTTTATTTATTTACTTATTCTATTTAGCTGTATCTACCTATTATGAAGCATCTTTTTGGGTCTTGGTATAGAAAAATGTTGAACAGAAATGCAACCGACAGTATGAGCACTGGATAAATGATGCAATTCGCATTTGTCTGTTGAAAAACTTGAATTATCCGTATTCCAAATAGCACTGCCAGTAATGTCAAAGAATCACATGCAACCGGAAGTGTATATTGCTTCCAACCGTACTTGGTCATATAATATTTTATGGAACTTTTTTCATGTGGAAAACATCCAAATTTATAAATGATTGCCGGCCGCGGTGGCCGAGGGGACTGCGGTGCGTCAGTCACGGTCTGCACGGCCACTACGATCAGGGGTTCGAATGCCCCCTTGGGCATGGATATTTGTGCCGTCTTTAGTGTTAGCTAGTTCATAAGTAGTTTGTAACATTAGGGACTGATGACCCCGTAGTTATGTTCCATAGGCTATACAAACATTTGAACATTTTTTATAAATGATTAATATGATAATAAACACAGTCAATTTCTACAGACCCTTTTGCCTAGCTTGTGGGAACTAGATCTAAACGAGAAGACTACCAGACTGGTCCAGGCCACCCTCAATAACACCACAACCAAAGTTACGTTCAGGGATGAACTCTCCACGAGCTTTTCCATCCCGACAGAAGTCAGGCGTCCTCTTCAACTGTGTTCTGGAGAAAATTATCAGAGAATGGACTTCAACATTGTCACCAGCAGCAGGACTGAAGCTTGGCTACAAGAAAGACAACCTCAATGTACCATGTCTAGCCTTTGCTGACTATCTCACCGTATTGGCCAACAGCATGGAGGAGGCTACACATCAACTCTACAATGTTACGGTGAAAACCGGCTTGAAAATCAATATACAGAATGAGTTCATCACCAAGATTAAGCAGGATTCTTCTACAACCCCACTAGGAATCAATAATATATGTAAAGTTCCATTCAGCAAATGAGAACGAAACCTTGGCCATAGATGCCAGGTGCACTAAGTTAGACAGGGCCTACCATTCATGTAACAGCATATATACCTCTAAGTACATATCCAAGAACATAAAGCTGAAACACTACAACTCGGCAGTAAGACCCTCCGCACTCTATACCTCTAAGTGCCTCTTGATGAATCGAAAGGGCTCACTCAGGAAACTAAAAGTTAAAGAGAGGAAGATCCTGAGGAGAATATTAGGACCCATAAGAGAGGAAGAATCAGCTCTATCAAAATCAGGAAGACATAGTCACATGTATGAGGAAAACGCGACTGACCTATGGACGCATGACCCGCCTGAATCACTCCAGGCTCACCAAGAGTATCCTCACAGTGACAAGCAGGGGAAAGGCGTCCAAAGCGAAGTGGTCACCTCTGTTAGATCAGACTTAGAGGAACTGCAGATCCCATTACAGATAACTGAGAACGGATCTCAATACCGACAGGCCATCCTACAGTGAGTCTTCCCACTGTCTGTCACAAGCAAGAATAGTACAGGCACCACTAGACCTAAATGGACGGATGAGAGGAAACAGGCTCACATCCAGAAGATGAAGGCGTACTGGGCCAAGAAAAAGAAGACGACTCTATCTGAGAGTTAAGACGAGCCTCGTGGTCCTTACTAGGTCGAAACGGATCATAATCTATGGAGAGGAACGGATATGTGAAAGTATAATGTGATATATAATAATATAGCTATAATAAAATAACTTTGGTGATGTACAACTTAGTAAACTAGCATACTATGCCTATTTTCATTCTCTGCTTTCTTATGGCATCATATTCTGGGGCAATTCATCATTTAGTAAGAAAGTATTCATTGTCCAAAAGCGGATCATCAGAATAATTGCTGGAGCCCACCCAAGATCATCCTGCAGACATTTGTTTAAGGATCTAGGAATCTTTACAGTAGCTTCACAATATATATATTCACTTATGAAATTTGTTATTAACAATCCAACTGAATTCAAGTGTAACAGCAGTGTGCATAGCTACAACACTAGGAGAAAGGGTGACATACACTATTCAAGGTTAAATTTAGCTCTGTCACAAAAAGGGGTTAAATTTTCTGCCACAAAAGTCTTTGGGCACTTACCTAGTAGTATCAAAATTCTGACAGATAGCCAACTAGCATTTAAAAATAAATTAAGAGAATTTCTGAATGGAAATTCCTTCTACACATTAGATGAATTTCTAGATAAAAGTTAGAACTTTAGGAAAAACTAAAAATATATATATTAAAAAAATAAATCAAATATTGAGTGTCATGTAATATTATGTATAGACACACTTCATTTAACTGACACGTTCCATATCATTACGAAGTGTCGTATTCATGATCTATGGAACAAGTATTAATCTAATCTAATCTAATCTAACTTATAATAATAAAATTACAGCAGGTACATCCTCGCTGTCTTGGAAATTTCGTGAAGCAGACCGATCTGTCTAGTGGAGCAACGCCCGTCGTCGGAAGGCACGCCCATCATCTTTAGTCAACAACCACTGGAAACCAATGAGCGTGAATTTGGATTATAGATTGAAATACATGTTTTATATGTTTACAGACGTGGAACATTAAACTAAAAATTGAAAATAGCAACTGCTTATTCGTATTGAAAAATGCGTTGTAACATAACATTGTAGATAAGTATTAACCAAAAACGAGACTCGTTCAAACTGTGGGCTGTCCGCCATGGGGCTTTGCAGTAAAAGATGTTCTGCAGGACGCCAACTTTAGTATCCATGCTGATGGAGGATGAT
This sequence comes from Locusta migratoria, assembly GCA_026315105.1. NCBI lineage: Eukaryota > Metazoa > Arthropoda > Insecta > Orthoptera > Acrididae > Locusta > Locusta migratoria. Next base: position 82,359,036 of record CM048747.1, read on the forward strand.
CGGTGTAAATATTCGATACGTCAGCCGTGGTAGCCATGGAGACGAAGTGTGTCCTCTTTTTTGATTAAAGATGTTATGGTGTCCCCTTGGCTATATAGACGCTACGCATTAATCACAATAAGATGTCGCCTTATGAAAAATACGCATTAGTAGCTACAGTAGTCACGATCATTCGTTTGCCAGTGAAGTTTTCAATTATGGCAAACCTTCGCCATGTACAACCAAGAGTACTTCATAACATCACTGATCGATAACAGAACATACTTTCTCTTCATGGCTATCAAGGCTGGCGTCCTATCGACCATCTTCGCACCGATCACATACTACCTCCATCGATGCTGAAGTTGGCTCTGGTCGCTACATTTACTGGAAAGCCCTATAGAGAGGAGTGCACGGTTTGAATTTGTTTTTCTGTAATTACGAATAGAATCTGTTGATGGAATGAAAATGAATCTGAAACCATACATTTTGTTCAGACAATGGGAGGGGGGCAGTTATTTCGCAATTGTTCATTATAAAACTGCCGACGTAACGTGATTTTGATGTTTTTAAGCATACGCTTGGACGACGGAACATGTTCTTTTCCACTAAGCGACCGGAAGCAACACTACGTTCATGAAACACAATGAGTAGTGAAGAAATAAGTCTACGATACATGAAAATAATTGACTGCATTGTACACAAATGTGATATTTCAGACGCTAATTTCAGTCAGACAATCGTATATCTTTCACAAATACAGTGTGCGGTTAAATCCAGATTGCTCGGTGTTCAAAATTTCAGCTACTGAATATTTAGGAAGTATAGCGTCCCTGAATCTGATACCAAATACAGTTACAGATTCAATATGCAAATTTAGGAGCTGGCAGGGAAGTAAGGTCATTGAAAAATTGCTCCATTTAAATCACCATTTTTATTTTCAACTGTGTATATTTCACTGACCATTTACTTAATTATAAACTATAGGTTACAAGGTAGATAAGAATTTACAAAGATCTGTTTAATAATTACTATCATGGCAAGTCCCAGCAAAGAAACGATAAATACTATAAGCTCACTTATGGGGTTAAAGATGCCCCCGTGGTTTTAGAAATCGATTGTAATCTAGCACCACCCGTGGAAGAGGCAGCAATCAATGAAATTAATAAGGCGCGCAATCAAATATTAAGCCGCGAATTACGAAATTAAAGAAGGTGAAAAGTGCGCTACATGCGGGAAGCGAGCAGACACGGCTCAGCAAAATTATCTCTCTCTCTCTCTCTGACTCTTCTTGTAGCGCTTGAGCATATTTGTACGTACAAACTTCTCAGGGCATTGCACAAACAAACTTGTAAACTAACTTCCATACCCAGATAGGTCTAGCTTTACAATCAATCAGTACAAGCACTCTAGCTCCCATTCATGCCTTCTTTCTTATATCAACATGATGAATAGCCATGTGATTAGTCATTGCCTCTTGAAAAGTAGAAAAAAAGTAATACCTCTGAGCACGAGACAGGTAATTCCTGTGGTTGACCCTTCTGAAATGCTGCATATTTGTTTCTAACGGCCAGCCATTCTGTTTTGCTTCGATTACCTTCTTGACATACTCGCAAGAAGCAAGAATGCAGCAGTAGTTACGTCATCAGTAAAAGTCTCATTCATTGGGTCGAGAGCAGTATTGTCCTCGGAAGCCATTTGCACCAGTTCTTCATTCTCGAGGATGTCAGTTACAGTTGCATATTCAATTTTCTTGATCTAACCGAAGACAGCGTAGTCAATGTCTCTTGTTTCTTCGTGTACTTCACGTGATGAAGACCGTAATTCAGTTTGCTGAAAATCCTATAACACCTTGTATGCATAAAATCTCATTGTGCTCGATAGAAACACAAATAAAAAATTTCTTGGCACTTTTTACTGTATCAGTCACACACACACACACACACACACACACACACACACACACACAAATTGATTCAGAATGCCAGACGGCCTGTTACATTCAGCATGGGCATCTAAGCTGTACATTACTGTCATCTAGAGATCGCTTATGCCTACTTACCGAACATGATGTCTATGCCCGCGAGACACTTTGTGAAGTATCTTGTTAGATCTGAATAAGGTCATCAGTAACCGAAACACGTTGCCTGACGACGAATTGTTGGTGATCGTTGACGTAAATAAATACAATTAATTTACACTATTGAATCACTGATTCGAGACCTGGTTGTAGATTGTCAGTACAAGATTTATGGGACTTTCCTGGCTCCATGCTGCAGACGTGGTAGGCTCTCTGATGACATCTGCTAGGTGTGTAACCACTACATGCCACGCGTCGTCGTTCAGTCCCACCTCGCCTACATAATTATTTCTGCAGCTTCAATACAAAATGTTGACAAACATCATGGGATAGCTCCTAATATCGTGCAGAAACTCCATTTTCCAGGCGAAGTAGCAATTCGACGAGACATGAACTCTAAACGTCACCGGACGTACAGTGCAGAAATATTGAGTCATGCTGCCTCTACATTGTCCAAAACTGTGAAAGTGATGTCAGTGTAGGATTTTGTGTCTGAACTCTCAGTTAAGTCCCATAAATGTTTAATGTGATATCTGCATAACCAAATTATTTGCTGGAATTGTCCAGAATGTTCTTAGAAGAAATAAGGGGAAAATTATTATGGCCCGGTGGCGTAGCACACTGGCATCTATGCATACTCCATTATTGTTTGGGAACAAGTCCATGAATGGCTGCAAATGATTTCAAAGTTATGTCTGAACTTTCGGGACAGTATACTACACTGGACTATACTTTTAGGGTTTCTAATTTCTGCAATGATGGTTTTCACGACCGGATGTCATAGCTGCTGGTAGAACTTCTGGGTTATAAGGCCGTGGTCCATAAAACTTCGCAGTTTTTTCCTAATGTTTCGTCCAGAGCTGCGCCGGACATCTTCGGAGGTCTTCCTACTTCCGCTGAATCTTGCGGCCTTATAACCCGGAAGTTCTACCAGCAGCTATTTCTAATTACTACTTTAAATAAATAAATATTTTGTTACCTATTAGTTTATCAATAAAGCATTCAACATTCTCACTTTTATTTTACTATTCTATTCACCAAATACCAATCAACTCAACATTCTGAATACCACGAACATAGCGTGAAGGTAGGTTTGATACATATTCACACTTCGTGGATGTACCTTACTCTTTAAGGAAACATCCTCATCATCAGTAGACACACTACAAGCATTCCAAGGATTTTTTTTTTCATTTTGTTTTCAATTAATTCACCATACAGACACTTAGTAAGCAAACATACCGCTATAGTGTAAACAATTTCCTGTAATAATCGTCTGCAGACATGGCAAATAAAGGAAAATCAAAAGGTAAATAACAGGGCTGCCAACACGGTGTGGAAAACTATGAAATTATTACGCTTGCTACTGTATCACCACGTTAGTACTATATTCAATGAAGCACTAATAGACAGATGAAGACACCTAAAATAAGTTGAGTCGGCCGCGGTGGCCGAGGGGACTGAGGCGCTTCAGTCACGGTCTGCACGGCCACTATGGTCGGGGGTTCGAATCCCCCCTCGGGCATGGATATTTGTGCCGTCCTAGTTCGTAAGTAGTTCATAGGTAGTTTGTAAGTTTAGGGACTGATGACCCCGTAGTTAAGTCCCATAGACTATACAAACATTTGAACATTTGAAATAAGTTGAAACTATGAGCATCGTTTTATCTGAAACTGTATATTGGCTATATAAATGGCTGGGACGCATATTTGCTTCTTTTTGTCCATATTTCACTGAACGGCGTTTCTTAGAAACTAGGACACGACACTTGCCGTGTTTTGCTCGTTAAATAGGAGAATGAAGTAAATGTTATTACGATCGTTAGCACTTTGAGTATTTTGATTTATGGGAAGTTAATTTTATATGGAATTATTAAGGAATATTTATTTGAATATTTATATTGGGGAATTTTATAAGTTTAACAGAGCAAAGTTAATATTTTTGGCTATAAAGAATATTTAAATTCATGGGGTGCACAGTAAAAAAGAGGGTATCATCACAGAATGTAAACTGTTCCAGATATATTGTTTGTGTAAGGGGTATGTAAGCTGAATTCCGGGATTGTTACAGATTATCGAATGTTATCCAATGTTATTGAGTGTTAACTCCAGTGCGTATTAAATATTTAATTAGAACGCGATTTAAAGTTTGAAAACGAGTACGGAGCGAGGAAATAAATGAAGGCCGCTCGTATTAATTTATCGAGTTTGAACGTTGTGGTCGATACTGCGGACTGTGTAAAATACGCGCCTAGGTTTATTTCAGAACATTATTTGGTCGATGCGGTTAAAAGAATAGTGCGAGGATAACTCGAAAGGTAGTTATTTTCATTTTCATATCAATCATTTATCATAAACTAATTTCAGAATATAAATTGGATCAGACCTCGGTGGACAAAACGTCGAACGATCGTTTGGAAACCTGTGAAATATAACTGATTTACCGATCAGTGACGGTATTAGGAAGTGATTTATGCTTTATAAACTCGAACAGATAAATAATTTTAAGTTATGATAGACATTTTGCAGATTAATGCGTTAAATAGTATGTGTCTGTTTGGTAACGATAGAATTGCCAGGCAACGAACTGTTTGATATTTAGAATATATAACAAAATGCTAGAGACGAATTTCGATTTACGCGAAGTTATAAACCTTTATCAGCAATCGTGGTATTCAATGAGATTTTACTGCCAGGGTGTAGTCATACTGTTTTCAGCTCTAAATACAGAGTGCGTTATAACCCCGAGAGCCAGTGTCGGGGCATTAAACTTAAAGCTTGAACATTAACAGACGGTTACAAGCGTCATATGATACTGCAGGGTAAATTCTGGGCTTTACGGAACATTGTTTTAGTGAGAAACGAACGAGCACAATTCTACATGCAAGAAGCTTGGAATTGCCCCGAGCTTGCTAAAATTGTACTTCTCCTCCCGCCCGCTTTTGACGTTAAGTTGGGAGAGGTTATAAGGAGATTATAGTGTGCAACGAGCATTGTATGTAAATAGATTGGGTAGCTTAATTTAGCATTCTTCCCTCAGTAGAAATATCGAGCATTGACACTGGTCCCTGCGCTGTGGTTTCCTAGCACCTAAATCTACATATAAGGTAAAGGCGAGACAAACGCCGCACATTTTTTCAAATTAATTTTTATCAATATATAAACACTTAAATAGAAATAAAATTAGGCAAGATTGATGGTTTGAACATTGTATTTGATTATAGATACCATCGCATTATAAAAACCTTTATAACAAACGAACATTCGTATGATGTACAATGGCTTGCAAATTTCAGTTAATTAGCAAGTGGCGGGCAAGATGCCACAGAAGGGAGGGACAGATGGCCAATGGCAAAATACATTGAAAATGACATACACTTTGATTTTTGTTTTTCAAGTTTATTTTTAAGTCGTCCACACAAACAACACACGTTCACGCAAATATGATGATGGTCCACACCATGGCTTTCTTGAAATTGTTCGTTCTGATCTATTTTTCATTCGAGCTGCTTTCCTTATAGCATAACCTTCGTCTTCGACTAGTGTCACTGCCTCTAATAGATTCTCTGCAGTCAGTTTTCTCCTGTCTGCTGTAACAATGCGTTTTCTCGGCATTTTTCTGTAAAACAAAAACGTATGGACTGTTAGCATAGCAAACACTGTGTCATCTGTCCCACAGTAATAATGCGTCGTCTGTCCATTTTCGTGGGGACTGATGCCGCACCCCCATTTTCAGCAAAGATGTTGTCGAAAGAAGCCATTACTCGACCGCCATAATCTACAATGCTTCTACTGCACAATATAAATACAAGTTATAAGCTACTAGGCGCGTATCTACTAGTACATAGTATTAAAAAGGAATTGTTAAAATGTTCCTTGACATACCTTGGTCTCGAAATCCGATTTTCTTAAATTTCTCCTCTATTTTACGTTCCTGAACTACAAAAACTTGGGAGTAAACTGATCTCACCCGCCGTTACAACAACAATGAGCGTCGCGCGTACAACAATGTGTGCTGACGAATTTCTTGGAAGTGCGGCGTCTGACCCCGCGTCATCTGGCCCGCTTTTACCTTAGCCCTGGGTCCATAGACGAAGCCTCCACGTTTAATAATAATGTTACTGTGTATTTTATTATATATCCCCTATTTTTAAAACAGGACATATAGCTTTATTGTTTGACTTTAAACAAAAGAATTATGCCCAAAACCAATATATAAATGTAGCGTTATATCACAATTGTTAGCTAATGTTTGGCAAAAGAGAATGGAAGAGAGTAAATGCAACCTTGTTCCTCTGTTGGAAGATGAATGCAAACTATGGATCACTCGATTCTCTCAATTGTGGCACGACCTGTGTAACTACGAATAAAAACGCAATAGTGATAAAATACGTTTGCAGTAGTGCTGAGTCTTCTCTACCCCCTAATCAGTGTCGCTGCGTTAGATAACGACATTTCGTAGCATCAAGTACCTCACCTAAGAAATATGACGCGCTCTGTGGCTGTCAGACACACCAGACTTGGCACGCAGAACCTAAACTCCAGGCAATTGGCTTCCCAGTCCAGCCATTAGCCAAGCGTCCAACGCAAACGCGAGTCTATACTCCGTTCACCGAAACGAGAGACGGACTGTAAACACAGCGAGGCGCGTAACCAGGGGTGGACAAAACAGGGACGCTCAAACAGTTTCACAGCATCCGTTTCAGGTGTAAAGCGTTTGTGCGTGTTATGACAGGTGATATAAGAGGCTGACTAGAAATTTCATCTTAAAGGAATAGTTGCAGAATACCAACATAAGTATTCATATTCATTCTCTTTTTCTCTTTCTCGACTGTAACGCGCAAGTGTAAACTCATTATGTCATCCTACATTTTGAATCCACGCAAGAAGCAGCTGCGTGCAGAACAATGCATGGCAGATATTGTTATAAAAACAGCTGCTTCTACGGGTGTTGGTCGGTCCTCAGTTTATCATATGGTAAGTGATTAAAAGGCCACACACCCTTTGAAGTGTCTAAAAAAGCATCACGACAGAAGCTTACAGAAAGTGTTGATGACTTTCACAGATATGTTATACGAACGACATAGTTCTTAATGTCGTGAACGAAAATGCAAATTTGGGCAATTTTCGAGGATTCTATTAATTATTAAGAAAAATTAATTTCGAATATTTGTGGCGTCTAATATCACAGCTATACAGAAAAACACACAACCGCTTTACACCTGATATAGAGGTTTTAATTCCAAATTATTAACTTATCCACCAACAGCTCTATAGTTTATGTTCTTTTATTTAACGACCGGTTTCGAGCTTGCATTAATAACATCTTCAGGCGCTATACAAATTAAGTTGCAAATCGGTGTTGTATGCACATCATGCTGTACGTATTTAATACAAAATACGAGGCGCGTCCAGAAAGTAAGTTTCGTTTCAATTTATCTCCGCTGCAGCACTGCGATTGCAGCTTCGCACATGCGCTGTAGACTGTGTATCAAGGAAAAGAACGTGTGCCATTTGGAGATCGCTGTCAGTTACGTACGCTTTGTTGTGCTTGTTTGAAAAGTCGGCGTTGATTGAAATTCCCGCCGCCTGTGAAATGAGGTCGGTGATTCGGTTTCTGATTGCGAGGAAAGTGAAGCCAAGTGAAATTTATCGGCAAATTTGCGATGTTTACGGACCAAATGCGATGAGTGATTCGATGGTGAAAAGATGGGCCCGACAGTTCAATGGCGGGCGTAGTGATGCGCACGATGAAGAACGAAGTGGGCGTCCACCTTTGGTTACAGAAGAACTGGTTCAAGCTATTGATGACAAGATCCAGGAAAACCGTAGGTTTACAATTAGTGCTCTCGCTATGGACTTCCCCCAAATTTCACGATCACTGATGCATGAAATTGTTACCAAACACCTGAAATTCCGTAAACTTTGCTCACGTTGGGTACCAAAGATTCTGACTGAGCAACACAACGGATTGGTAGTGCACTTGAGTTTTTGACCCGTTATGCTGAAAGCGGCGAAGAATTTCTGAGACGGATAGTCACAGGAGGTGAAACGTGGGTTTCGAACGACACCCCTGAGAGTAAGCGGCAATCAATGGAATGGAGGCACACTTCATCCCCACCAAAGGTAAAGCCGAAGCAAATCATGACACCTCGGAAAATGATGTGCAAAGTGTTCTGGGACTGGAAAGGCATCCTACTCATTGACTTCTTACCACGTGGTCAAACAATCAAAGCAGATGCTTATTGCGAGACACTTCGGAAATTGCGCCGTGCAATTCAGAATAAGCGCCGGGGACTGCTGTCAAAAGGTGTTGTTTTGCTTCACGACAACTCACGACCACACACTGCAAATGTGACGAAAAACTCCTACAGGGATTTGGCTGGGACGTGTTTGACCATCCTCCGTACAGCCCTGACCTCGCTCCTAGCGACTTTCATCTGTTCTTACATCTCAAGTCTTTCCTTGGCGGTCATCACTTCGCCAATGACGACGAGCTGAAAGAAACTGTTTCCAACTGGTTGAAGGCACAGGCGGCAGATTTCCATGAAGAAGGTATACAAAATCTGGTGCCACGCTATGACAAATGTCTACAAAATTTCGGCAGTTATGTGTGAAAGTAGTTTAACAATCGCAAAATTATGTGGAATAAAAATTTCTTCTGTATATGTGTACAATTTCACTTTATTACCAAACGGAACTTACTTTCTGGACGCGAATCGCATAAAGAAGCATTAATGTAATACCGAAACCTGTCGTTAAATAAAAGAACACAAAATTTATGGCTGTTGGTGGATAAATTAATAATTTGGAATTTTAAATCGACCAACAGCCGCAGTCAGTATTCAACATAAAACCATATCGATTGATACATAGTAGCGACATGGAGGTCCCCTACTCTTCCTCGTGTTTATAAACGATTTAGGAGACAATCTGAATAGCTCCCTTAGACTGTTCGCGGATGATGCTGTCGTTTCTCGGTTAGTGAAGTCAACAGAGGATCAAAAGCAACTGCAAAGCGATTTAGACAAAATTTCTGCTTGGTGCGAAAGTTGGAAATTGACACTAAATAAAAAAAAGTGTGAAGCAATACACATGACCACTAAAACAAATCCGCTGAACTTCAATTACGCGATAAATCAGTCAAACCTTAAGGTCGTAGATTCTACCAAATACCTAGGAGTTACAATTACGAACGACTTTGACTGGAGAGAACACATAGAAAATATTGTATATTGTGGGGAAGGCGAACCAAAGGTTACGTTTCATCGGCAGAACGCTTCGAAGATGCACCAGCTCCACCAAAGAGACTGCCTACATCACACTTGTGCGTCCTCTCCTGGAGTAGTGTTGCCCCTTGTGGCACCCTCACCAGGTGGGACTGACGGAAGACATTGAGAAGGTTCAGAGAAAGGCAGCTCGTTTTGTTTTTTCACGTTACGGGGGGAAAGCGTCACGGAAATGTTGCACGAATTGGGGTGGAAATCATTAAAAGAAAGACGTTATTCATTGCAGCGTGATCTGTTTGCGAAGTTTCAATCACCGACTTTTACTTCTGAATGTGAAAATATTTTGCTAGCACCCACCTACGTAGGGAGACATGATCATCCCAATAAAATAAGAGAAATCAGATCGAAAACGGAACGATTTAGGTGTTCTTTCTTCCCGCGCGCTATTAGAGAATGTAACGGCAGAGAAAAGTTATGAAAGTGGTTAATGAACTCTCTGCCAGGCACTTGAATGTGATTTGCAGAGTATCTATATAGATGTAGATGTAGACGTGGAGTCAGGACAGGCCTTTTGCGGGAAAAATCGACGCCAATCACGGTTGTTCTTGACGTAATGCAAAGAGCTCACACTATATGTACAATTGTCACGAATCAGTCATGTACATTTATTTATAAGGCGTTTACACCTCATCCACACGATCTGACGTAATTTAACTACAGCCAATGCGCATTAGAGTTGTTCTCGACGGCGAGTGTTCATCAGAGACGAGTGTATCGTCAGGCGTGCCCCAGGGGAGTGTGATAGGACCGCTATTATTTTCTATCTATATAAATGATCTGATGGACAGAGTAACTTGTAATTTGCGGCTGTTTGCTGATGATGCTGTGGTGTATGGGAGGGTGTCGTCTGTAACTGACTGTAATAGCATACAGGATGACTGAGACAAAATTTCTAGTTGGTGCGAAGAATGGCAGCTAGCTCTCAATGTAGAAAAATGTAAGGTGAAGCGCATGAGTACAAAAAGGCAATCCCATAATGTTCGAATACAGCATTAGTAGTAAGCTTCTTCATGCTGTCGCGTCGTTCAAATATCTAGGCGTAACATTGCAGAGCGATATGAAATGGAACGAGCAAGTAAGGACAGTTGTGAGTAAGGCGGACAGCCGACTTCGGTTTATTGGGAGAATTTTGGGAAGATGTGCTTCACCTGTAAAGGGGATTGCGTATAAAACGCTTGTACGACCACGTCTTGAGTATTGCTCAAGTGTTTGGGACCCGCAGCAGATCAGTTTAAAGGAAGACATAGAGGCGCTTCAGAGGCGAGCAGCTAGGTTTGTTACTGGTAGGTTCGACCAATGCGCGAGTGTCACAGAAATGCTCCGGCAACTCAATTGGGGATCGCTGGAAGAAAGACGACGTTCGTTTCGTGAATTTCTGTTAAGTAAATTTAGAGGGCTGGAATTTGAAGCTGAGTGTAGTACGATCTTGCTGCCGCCTACTTACATATCGCGTAAAGATAAGAGAAATTAGGGCTCGTACGGAGGCATATAGGCATTCTTTTTTTCCTCGTTCAATTTGGGAGTGGAATAGGAAAGCGAATGCCTAGTAGTGGTACAGCGTACCCTCCGCCACGCACCTTACGGTGAATTGCGGAGTATGTAATTAGATATGTAGATGTAGAATGGGCTTTCTAGTGCTTTCTGGAGCCTAACGCTGTTTTTTAGTGTCACTCTATCGGTTGCCTCTGAAAGACAAATGGTTCTCAGCCCACAAACATGGACAACGACATTAGCAGGGAATGCTCGTCGCCTGCTGGCACTGAGGTCGCTTCCAGAGGGCCTGCCCCCCCCTCCTCCCCCCCCCTAGCGACAGGACGGCCACAAACGCGCAGACAACGACCGCAGACGGGCACGGTCCTTCCTGGTATCCTGACCAGTACAGCAAACTCCCAGCTCAGTTCGTGGCTTTCTCTAACTGCCGTCTCTCCAACTGAAACAACATGCCGTCCATACTGTAAAATTAGAGCGGTGGTACTTAAAATGTCTCATGATTCTAGCGTTGAAAAAGAACTGGGCCTCAAAGATTCGTTCATTGCACTTGATTCACAGTTTTTATTACAATAATAACAATAACAATTCAAATAACATGACAATACATGGAAAAGTATAAACTATTTCAACTGAAACAACATGCCGTCCATACTGTACAATTAGAGTGGTGGTACTTAAAATGTCTCATGATTCTAGCGTTCAGGAAGAACTGGGCCTCAAACATTCGTGCATTGCACTTGATTCACAGTTTTTATTACAAGACAATAATAACAATAACAATTCAAGTAACATGACAATACATGGAAAAGTATAAACTATTTCCGGTAGCAACTTCAAAGTTTAAATAATATTAAGAAACAGTATTGCAAAATTGAGACATTTATTAACTAAAACAACCTGCGCAAGTAATTACAAAAATAATTGGGGCAGACAAATGATAAAGCAAATGGTGTAGTAATAACCGCTAATACTTCTCATGACCTCGGTAGCAAATTTAGATAAATAAGTCCGTAGGCAATGGTTCTGACAATCGTAGCAAAGGAGGTGTACAGGTAGTAAAATACCCCACATAAATATTGTGGCACGGATTACTGCACAAGATGTGCAAGGTATAAAAGTACAATTACCAAAGTAATGCTGGTTACAGAGGAACATGTGAATAATAGTACTGACGAGTATCAACAGTCAGTCACAATCTCTAATAATATTTCGTAATTTTAAAACCTAAACAATCAAAAAAAAATTCTTGAGTTTGAGTTGGTTAATTGTACAACTGTTGTAGGGTAACACGGTAATACAATAAATAACTTTAGAAACCCAGATGAACAATCAAACATGCTCGTAAACAGTGAACAGGCTCGCTGTCCTCAGTGCAGAAGTACAGAACCATAGCCAACACTGGCCTTACCAGTTAAAGATCTGACCGGCTACCGCGCCACACGAAAACCTTTTTACATATAAAAAACGACACGACTGCGTGTTGCTGACAAACATCCGTAATACTATGTAATGTGCGCCTAATATGTGCCACCATTCAACCCAATTTGCGTGACAGCGCTGTAGAGACAACCCAAAACATTTAAAAAGAAAATCTGAGTGTATAGCAGCACATACAAATCGCGACGGATGGAAGCATAAGTAGAAATCAAAAAAATATAATAAGTTAAAAAAAAATGTTTAGCAGTACAGTTTGGGACCTCAGCCACAGCTTAGTTCCCCTCTCAATGTCTAAAGGACAAACTAATGTAACAAACTAATAGTACCATAATATTACAGTTCAGTGGCGCTAATGAAACATTATTGATTCCCATCCAGCACATTTAAAATGCAGATTGTAGGTAACAGTGTAATAAATAACAAAACTGTAATAGCACGTGAAATCAGATGTACCCAGCACTTATCAGAGAAATCAACAATACGATTTCAGGTAGAATTGCTTTAGAAGCCTGGAACGTAATTAACAGTTATTTCAGTGCTTCATAAATCGAGACTATACACTGAGTGCAAGATAATAATACAGAAGAACTGAGGAAAATACTCGAAAACATAGTCACTTAACATAATTTTGATCAAGCGCAACTTAATCGGTACCTTCTTAAGTAAACAGTAAATGATTGAGTGCTCGGTGGCAACGTAAATGTTCTGAGCAACTCATCAGGTTGTTTACATGTCCAGCAGCTCAAAAGTAAGGTAGGGCGAGGGTAGGTTTGGTGCAACGTCATCACACTGCGACTTTCCTATCGGTTCTCACCAATAAGAATTGTGTAATACATAACTCGGGGTACTAAAAGGTTTATGGATCGTTGGGGTGAGCGTATGTCAGCTTATGTGCCATAAACAGTTACCCAATCTGTTTGAAAAACATCAATAATTAATCTGTAGTTTAGACAGTCTATCAATCTGCATATGATGACGCGAAAATATATTTAAACAAACATAAATTAAACCTCTGAATAACCAACAAAATGGATTCTAGGATAAAGAAGTGATTGTCACTAAGCAATTCTTTATTAATGGAGCTTATTACTCATTTTGGACATGAAAATGCGGAGGTGGTCCTACTTTATGCATCGGTAAATAACTGAATATTTCTCCAACTATTGTTCATGAGAGGCGGAATAAGTATCACACACACGAGAGTAAAAGTTCCAAATTATCACTCTTAAATTAGTGAAGCCCATCGAACAATGCAGCTCCAAATTAATCCGCAATTAATTACAGAATTTGTTATAAAACACAGTTTGCCATCACACGAGTACAGGATTCCTGAATTATCACAGTTCCACAGTCCTAATACCGCGCATAGTTTACCAGTTTTCCCACTTTTTCTGCAGTCACAGTCCGGGAAATTTTCTAAGTCCACAATGCCTATCTCTTCAAATCATAAGTTCGTAACGCGGCTTCAGATGGCTCAGCTTCACAATCTTACACCAACACGTCGAAGTTACGGAAATAACGTGGTACGTCTTTTAAGATAGGTAGCATGATACAATGTTGCCCAATTGCTTCTTTATCTGTTTCTGATAAACACTACGTATCTATAGGTATAAATATGAGTCTTACTTATGTTATAGAACTGAAATTGGTCGGCTTTTATCTGTAAGGAATATTGAAATTGTAATTACGGCGTTTGATTCACACAAGTCTCCTGAATCCACTTATACATTTTCCGTATGATCATTCCCTGATTTTATGTGGATTTTTAGAATAATGTGTGTAGCTATATTGTATTTCAGTTGCAATCTGGGAGAGCCGCCCTCGCTCAGCCAAGAGCGCCGTTTCCTTTTTCCGAGCAGATTAGGAAAACCCTGACTACCTGTATTCCATTCACTAGGTCGAAACTGTTAGTCGGTCGGCTGGGTAACCGAACAGCCTCACAAAACCCGCCTTTCGCATGGAAACAATCATCTTCCCCCTGTATCTGTAATGTCACAACAGCACAAGACAGATATGTACACACAACTTATCCCAGGTACAGTCGTCAAGTACAAGCAAAAAATGTCTGAATTACCTGCTTGAGATAAATACGAACAGCAGTAATCAGCGAAACCAATGCGGCCCATTCATTGATCGCCCCTTCATGGATGTGGTTGTGGCGGCCAGTATGCAGCAAGTAAACGACAGTCAATATCATCGTTGCGTCGATTCTATAACTCTTTCTTACGGAGTACACGGAATGAGCAGCTCGCTTAAGGCGCCCGCAGGGCACGTCGGTGTGATTCGCTTAGTCTGCAGATAACAGCCGACGTAGGCGTTGCCCGCGGCCGGCGGGTCGTGACGTCATGCGTCGTTCCCTTGCGGCCGGCAGGGAGGGCTGGCGGCGCGGGCCATCGTAGGAGCGTTCACCTTCTGCTGCAGGCGGCAAGCGCCGTCCCGCCTTCTGCAAGTCGACGGAGCTCGAGGTCCAGAGTTTGGTTTCTGCCAGCGACGTCGCGCAGTACTGTCCACCTGTGGCTGACCGGTCAGATAGTTGGCGGTCTTCCAATCCGTCGTACCCCCCCCCCCCCCTCCACCCCTGCTGAATACGGCGCTGGAAACTTCCAGGCCAGGTCAGTGCCTCCGCGGGTGATGTCTGCGTGCTGCTTCGTCATGTGTCAGAACCTTGTGTCTCAGATAGATGCCTTGTGGGTTGGTAACAGCACGCAGTTTCGTCACGCAGCCGTAGCTTCTGTCAATATAAACCACTGACATTGCTAGGCGGCTGACCGTCTTATCTGAGCCACCATTGTTGTGACACTGTGCAGGATATATGAACAGCTACAACTGGTTCTTTTATTCTAAATCATTTATATCACAATTTATACTTTGCGTTAATATTTACTCCAAAATCCTCGAACCACAACCAAGTATTTCTGAGGCAATGACTCAATTGTATGTACACACAAAAATGCTCGAATGTTTGTGAACCTAAGGGACGAAACTGATAAGGACGTCGATAACTACACTTATAAAGTACTATATCATCATTTCTGTCAAATTGTTTGTATAGCTTATGGGACTTAACTAAGGGGTCATCAGTCCCTAAACTTACAAACTACTTATGAACTAGCTAACACTAAGGACGGCACAAATATCCATGCCCGAGGGGGGGATTCGAACCCCCGACCGTAGTGGCCGTGCAGACCGTGACTGGCGCGCCGCAGTCCTCTCGGCCAATGCGGCCGGCATCATTACCGTCATCATCATTTTAGACTTAATATGACTCTTAGTTAAGATGATCCCCTCTGAATTGTTAACATTCATGCCTCGTCCGATGTAAAGCAAATTGCGAGGGTTGGAACTTAAATAGTGGGAACTCTGCTGTGGAGACACTATGCAGTGTAATCCACAATTGTCACTGATAGCACACTTTGTTGACATACCTCCCTTTCCTTCGAGCAAATGAAACTCGAGAGTGTCACGTCTCACGTCACTGACATGATCATAATCGACGGAAACACGGTCACTTGTGAGCGAGCGGTCTAACATAACGGTGTCACTATGTTTTCGAAACAGGAACAACGGAGTTGGATAATGATTGTATGTTCCTGAGCATGCGAAAAATTGCATCAGAAAGGGTTCTGCATGAATTGACGGAAATGCAGAAATGAATGCGTTACGACGCTGCTCACACGCAATTGGAGCGCTATAAGCACGAAGGAGAGGCTTTCTGACGCCGTATCGTAACGTTGTAAGAGACCCGGGCCACATCGTACGAGCCAAAACTGATACGGCACTTCAACGAATGGCGTCATTATGGGTCGCCGCCAAAGTCAGAGCCCTAGTATGATGAAAGTTATGGTGATACTCGTGTATGACTGAGGTGGTTTATCCAAAAGCATTACTTCCCAACAGACCGTCAATGTACAGTGTTACAGTTCATTTTTGGAGCATCAACAGCGAGCAGCTTTTCGAATGAAAAGGCAAGACTTCTGCGTAACCCACCCATCATTTTGCACGACAATGCGCGGGAGCATACAGCGCCAGCTGTGCCTGCTCTGTTCGGTCGATGGGACTGGGAAGTACGGTACGATCTAAGATACTCCCTGGACTTACGTCCTTGTTACTCTTATTTGATTATGAAGCTGATGGCACCACTTCGTAGCATTTGCTTCAGCCCCGTTACAGAGATCCAAAAGGCAGTAGACCGCTCCATTTGCACCATCAACAGAACAGAATCTGCTAACGGTATACTGCGCCTTAAACGTCGCTGGCAATGGGTTCTACACAACGCTGGAGGTTACTTTGAAGGACAGTAAAAGGTGCGAACACTTTTGTTTTTGTATCGGCTGTGAATAAATAGATGCCACTATTTAAGTTCCAACCCAACTACTTAAAAATCATTCATGACCGAATCTGAATCCTCTTGCCGTCTATTTCCAAGGCCATGAGTCCAAACTACTTACATTAACTTATAACAGGGAAAACTCAAACATCCTTGTCTCATGGAGTACTGAAACCTCCAGCGGGAGCGGCACTACTATGTGTGACAAGACGCCTTATGTTGAGTTCTCGTCCCGGTCTAGCTTTTCAGGAAATGTTCGGGGCAGGATGCGTAGATATCTAGAACAGTGATATAGATTATTAATACAAGTTTTATTGACTGAAGAATACAATACTCTACTTCTATCTGTTCTTCTGTCTTCCCACGGCGTCGTCTTCTGTACGATGTCAGCTACGCTGTTTCCTGGTGACTGCCTAGTTCATAGCCGAGTTGAGACGGGTTATCCACACGCATGTCGGCCTTGATACAGCAGCTTGTAGAGGACGCTCAACTCCGTTTCTCCCTCCAGGACGCGCGGCGCCAGCGTGCGTTTGGCTGCCGGTCGTTCGCTGCCTTCTCCACGATCGTTCTCTTGCGTCTGGCGTCTGGTGCTGACTTTACACCACAACACCTCAGACAGCACATCCATGCGGTATCATATGTATGTCCCAATCCGTGACGTGCAGTTAATTTTAGTGATCGCACTGTACTTATAGCGTAAATGTTACTCATCTATGACAAATAATAATGAAATATGTATCCTAGCCTGTCCATTGAGCCACTATCATGGCCCGAGTACCTTTTTGATACCTTTCAAGCTTGCTAGTGCTCTATGTGAGTGGTACACCCAGCACACGAAACTATTATGTACGTGAAAATAAACAAAATGTCGATGGACTGCAAGCCAAGAAACGAATCATTTCTACTTACTTTGATGTTAACAAGTAAACTATTCCTGTAGAGGTACCACATGTGACTCTCCAAGCTTTCCCGGAGGCTGTGTTTTGTTTTTGGACTGTATTTCCTTAGGATTCTTCCAATAAATCCAAATCTGGCGTCTGCTTTACCGGTTTGCCGCCGAGTAATGTTGTGCTAATCCCACAATATTTGCTCGGAGCAACTGTCCGACATTTTCAAGTGTTTATATCTTTTTTATGGACAGTTGCTCCGAGGAAATATTATGGGCAAATTCGTCAAGACTATTTCCAAGCCGGCCGCGGTGGTCGAGGGGACTGAGGCGCTCCAGTCACGGTTTGCACGGCCACTATGGTCGGGGGTTCGAATCCCCCCTCGGGTATGGATATTTGTGCCATCCTTAGGATTAGCTAGTTCATAAGTAGTTTGTCAGTCTAGGGGCTGATGACCCCGTAGTTAAGTCCCATAAGCAAAAAGAAAAAAAGAAGAAAAAACATTTCCAAATTGTTCCTATTAACTGGGAATTAACCGATTCAGTAAATGTACACGCTGGATCGTTTTGTCACGTTTGGTTAGTGGAAGGTACGTACGTACATACGTTTAACCAACACTCTGGAAATTGTACGTTTGATCGATAAATTGTCCTTTTTTGTTTCAAATTTTATCATTTAGCCGGAAACAAAAGGTATAATACCCCGCTGCTTCCTCCGTTGTGAAACATACGTACTCAGAAAAGTGACAAACGGAGATGTTTCTAGTACTGTACGTGTGCCCCACCGCTTTCAGGAAAGTGCGCTGCAGTTGTTAAACGGCCGCACTGGTAACCGCGCACACAGCCGGACGCGCCTGCAGTCCACACACGGGGCATCCGCCCACACTCGCGCGCACAGATGCACCACTCGCCGCTGCTAATTCGCGAGTTCGCTTTGAAGTGCCGCCGCCCCGCAGCGCGACCGCCGGCGCAACCGCAACCGCTACCGCATTTTTCCGACGGCAGTCGGCCGCATTAACGCCAGTGTTTATCGCTGTGTTTGCCGAACCCCGAACGTGTTTGTGGGACGCTAATGCGTGCGCGTCACGCGTGGCCGCCGGTGCGTGCCACTCGCATTGTCCAGTGAAAGAGCCGCGCGCGCGGCAGCCCAAGTGCCCGTACATCTGCCAGGACTGTCGCGCTTTTTAAAACCTCTACAGCTGTAGTACGCCCCATTAAATTTGTTACTTGTTATCGACTGAGTGAAGTGGTTGAATGGCAACACAGTAGCGAGCCAGGGGGTGTACTGGACTTTCAAAAGTGCCACGCTCCCCCTTGAGAATGTCCTCCGCAGTAGGGGACGAAACGTTTGGGTTTCGACAATAAATCCACTACACGACGGCAAAATAGGCCGGAATCATCATCATTAGAGACTGATTATGCCTTTCAGCGTTCAGTACCCATAATAAAATTCCTCCATAATCCCCTATTCAATGCTATCATTGATGCCTCGTCTGATGTTATGCCTTTCACTTCAAAATCGCCGGCCGTGGTGGCCGCGGGGGCTGAGGCGCTTCAGTCACGGTCTGCACGGCCACTACGGTCGAGGGTTCGAATCCTCCCTCGGGCATGGATATTTGTGCCGTCCGTAGTCTTAGTTCATAAGTAGTTAGTAAGTTTAGGGACTGATGACCCCGTAGTTAAGTCCCATAGACTATACAAACATTTGAACATTTCACTTCAAAATCATTCTGCACCGAATCTAAATACTTTCTACTTGGTCTACCTCGACTCCTCTTACCCTCCACTGACGCGCTCATGAGACTCGTAGGTAACCTTGCTTCTCCCATGCGTGTAAAATGACCCAACCATCTCAGTCTGTTCGCTCTAACTACTTCATCTACGGTGTTCATTTCCAGCTTTTCTTTGATTTCCTCATTATGGGCACCCTCCTGCCATTGTTCCCATCTATTGGTACCTCCAATCATTCTTGCTACTTTCATATCTGTAACCTCTATCTTATGAATAAGGTAACCTGTATCCACCCAACTTTCACTCCCATACAACAAAGTTGGTAGAAAGATAGAGCGGTGCACTGCTAACTTAGTCTTGGTACTTACTTCCTTCTTGCAGAAGAGAGTAGATCTTAGCTGAGCACTCACTGCATTAGCTTTGCTGCACCTCGATTCCAGTTCTTTCGCTATGTTGCCAGGAAACTTTTAGTAATTTTCAATTATGGTAACACAGTCCACTCGCATCCGGAAGGACGGTGATTGAATTTCGCCCCCAAGTTTGACCAAATTTGCCTAAATCTCTCCAGTCAAATTTCATATGGTTCCATCCAAACGTCTCGACGTATTTCCTTCTCTTAGTCGAATACCAGCGCGTTCACCGTCTAAAAGAGCATAATTACTTCTTTTTTGTTTTTTCCTTAGTTGCCATGAAATGCAGAATCGCAATGGAATCTCAGTGTAAACAAGTGTAATGTGCTGCAAATGCATAGAAAGAAATTTCCTGTACCATTTAGCTACACTATAGCAGGTCAACAAATGGAAGCAGTTAATTCCATTAATTATCTTGGAGTAGGCATTAGGAGTGATTCAAAATGGAACGACAATATAAAATCAGTCGTCGGTAAAGCAGATACCAGACTTAGATTTATTGGAAGAATCCTAAGAAAATGCAGTCCAAAAACAAAGCAATTAGGTTACAGTACACTTGTTCGCCCACATCTTGAATACTGCTCACCAGATGGGGATGATAGACGAAGTAGAAAAGATCCAACGGAGAGCAGCTAGCTTCGTTACATGATCATTTGGTAGTCGTGAATGCGTTACGGAGATGATCGCTAAATTCCAGGGGAAGACTCTGCAGGAGAGAAGCTCTGTCGCTCGGTACGGGCTTTTGTCGAAGTTTCGAGAACATACCTTTACCGAGGAGTCCAGCAGTATATTGCTTCCTCCTACGTATATAAGGATAAAATCAGAGAGATTAGAGCCCACACAGAGGCATACCGACAATCTTTCTTTCCGCGAACAATACGTGACTAGAATAGGAAGGAGAACCAATAGTGGTACCAATAGTGGTACCTCCGCCACACACCATCGGGTGGCTTGTATGGATGTAGATGTAGAACTGAGGACCAAATCGGTCATGAGTCACTGCATTAGTTTTTAACAAAAGAGCGGTAATACATAAAGAGAAACGCATAACAATTCTATGCACACGAGAGGCCCAAGAATAAGTTCGATGAATTAACACCGTAATTATTAATCGTTGCTCCTCCCATAAGAGGCCTGCATGATGCAACTGCACTATTAGTTGCAGAAGAAGGGGGTTCAGTACAGATGGTAGACTACCTGTGAACATCATACAGCTCATTTGCCTATTACCTCAGCACCCTTTTCCATGTTACATTTCCCGGTTAGGGCCGCTGATGCGTCTCCCTATGGCATTGGTGCAGTTCTGCCACACTAAAACCATGATGTTATTGAGCGTCTATTAGCAAACATATTAGAGACACGTGTACCTGGGCAAAATAACTACTCATTTTTTGAAACTGAAGTTTCGGTGACAACCTTTGCCATTATGATGTTTCTTATCTAACTAATCGGGTCTTAGCCTTGCTGAAAGTGAAAATAAAATAAATGGATAAAAACTATCTTTGTTAGTAGTATTTACTTAAGACTTCATGACTAATTATTTCAGTTGCACTCCTAGGAGTGGTAACACAATGGACTCACATTCGGGAGGGCGGTGGTACAAATTCGCCTTCGATCATTCTGATTTAAGTTTTACCATATTTGCTTGAATTACTCCAGTCAAATGCCAGATGGTTTCATTCGAAGGGTACTGCCGATTTCCTTCCCAAACCTTAGAAAAATATTATCAACGTGTATTCTGTCTCTATAGATAATGCTGTTTCTTCAGATAAAGTGAAACGTATAGCAATCCTATACACATCACAGCCTAAAAATAAGTAGTAAGAGTGAACAACGAAACATTGAAATTACCTTCCCTTTATCGAGAAATTTTTCGAAGGAATACAAAGAGTGAACCATGAGGAAATTTTTCAGTTTGGGCTTCAAACTTTTTTATTAAACTTTTTCAATTCATATAGCAGCTTATTAAAATGGATACGGAAGACTACTCCAAACCTTTCTGCACAAAGGTCAAGGATGTATTATCTAAATGCAGACTCGGTTTCTGTCTACTGTTAACTGTTGCTAACTCTTCTGAATAACCAGACATTATTAACATCAAACAACATGCAATAAATTGTTGCCGTGGTGGAGTAGCCGAGAGGTCTAAGGCGCCTCGCTTCGGAGCCCGCGGTTGTTCGCCGTCGGAGGTTCGAGTCCTCCCTGAAGCATGGGTGTGAGTGTGTGTGTGTGTGTGTGTGTGTGTTGTCCTTAGGTTAGTTTACCTTAGTGTAAGTAGTTTGTAAGCTACGGACCTGACCACACAGTTTGGTCCGATAGATTTACAAACATGTGTATTGTGAGGCCAATGTCAAAAATGCTAGGCTGCTAAACAGGATCCCCATTATTTCAGTGTCACAAAGCAGTTGAAGTAGTTCCTTTCTTTTCCTTCTTCATTCCCTTCATTTAAATCTCTAAAATCTGATCGAAATTACTAATGACAGACCTAGCGTCTCGCCTCTCAATTTCTTCTGTATCTTCCTTCAAACCAATATAGGCAGGGATGCCAAACACTTGCACGATACTCCACGCACTTGAAAACATTGCGTAAGTGGCTAAGCTCGTTTGACAGATTTTCAGCATCTGATACACCATCTTTGAATCTATGTGGCAAACATAATTTTGGTTGGTTTGCAAGTATATGTGTTAATCGCGTTATGTTGCTCCACATAAGAAACATAAGTGGTCCACAAAGTGCTCGTTGCGTCAACAACTGCAGCAATCAGCAGTACAACTTAATGGAACCAACTTTTCCACGTGATTAAATGAATAACACGAAAAATTCTATCGTAAAAGTTTGTTTACAACATTTGTCAGTATCATGGGTAATATTTACGCTCGAGTAAGCAATTCCAATCTTCTTTTTATATTGTAGGACACCACATAACCAAGGACTTTTCGCCACAAGCAAAATTATGTGCATAAGCAGAATGTACATGATACATATGTTGACGAGAACAGCCGTCTGACGAAGAACTGGAAAGTTTGAATCCGGTAACGGCGATATTTAGGAAATAAATTGCATAATCAAATGTGGTTTTTTGCTGTTTTCTTCACTGTAAGAATCATCCTGTATTTCATACACAACCACGGGCTCAAAATATCAATTCTTGACAAAATAGTAACAAATGGATACTGTGTGTCTGTTAGGTCTTCTTATTATTTCGCCACCTACTGTATGTAGAAGTCGTACTAAGACTTGTCAAACGCTTTTACAAACAAAATTTTAACCGCACTACATAAAAAAGACATGTTTCGACGCGTACTTTTACACCACCTCTAATAAACGTGTCTGTAGAAGCAAAACTACTGCTCTTATCCCGGCTGCGATTACTGCTACGGTTTCACAAAAGTGTATTCTAGGAACTTTGTGACATTATGCTCGCCGTATGGTCTATAGCAGAAGCTAAGTTCGCATTTAACAGATCTGATAAATGCGTTAACGAGAGCGCACCCGATTACTTTTCTATTCATTAGCGAATCTATGGTGTCGTCATCCCCCGTGGCAACTGCTGTGTGAAATCTTTAAGGCGCTTACCGTTATACATATGAGAGACGCGCGTGCCGTATAGGGTGTGACAATAGCTAATCCCGCTTTTAACCCAGCAGGTAATTGCTTTAACCTATATATGCCCACATGGTCGATAACGACCCACGTGCGCCTCACACCACACCTGTGCCAGGTAGCTAGATAGCTCCTAGCTCCCGACGCGATCCCACCTCTGCGACATGAAACAAGGCGGATTGCAGGCTCCCCATTCCTTCACTTTCACACAGAGACAGTCTTGTAACTTCGGTGCACCTACTTACAGTTTGATCAAACGCATCTGTTCTTAAACCTTATCTTGGAAAGTCTGAGCATCGTGTATCTAACTCGACTGATTTCATTCAACGCTTGAAGTCTCTAAGCCTTGGAAATCTGATCTTCTAGTAAGTTTTGACGCTGTTTCATTTTTTACTCAGGTACATATGGAGGAGTCCTTGTTAATAATTGGTCAACTTTCTACATCTACATAAATTAAATGTCACACTGAAGTGCATAGCAGAGTGTACATCGAACCGCGTTCATGATATTTCTCTGCTATTACATTCTCTAATAGAGCGTCTGAAAAAAGAAACACCCAAATATTTCTCTTATTTTATTTCGATAATCATGTCTCCCTATGTAGGTGTATGCGAAAAACATATTCGCATTTGGAAAAGAAAGTTAGTGAAAGGAATTCCTCAAATAAATTTCACCGCAACGAGTAACGCAATTCTTTTAATGATTTGCACCATAACTACTGCATCATTTCAATGATACTCTCATTCCTATAATACATAACGAGCTGCCCTTCGCTGAACTTTCACTGAGTCTTTTGTCGGTCCCACTGGGGACCCTACAATGGGTAGTATCACTTCAAAATAGAACGAACGAGTGTTGGGTGGGTAGTTTCTTTAGTAGAACTGTTTTGTTCTGACAATGAAACATAGTCTCCCCTACAATATTTGCTATTTTCTTTCCAATTTAAGTTGTTCGTAACAGTTACTCCTAGGTATGTTTTAGTTGAATTTATGGTCTGTAGATATGAATGAAGTTAGCGAATTTCCTTTGGGGTCCATATGGATGACTTCACACATCATTATTAAGGGTCAATTTCCAATTTTTGCACCATGCAGATATATTATCTAAATCGTTTTGTAGTTTCTTTTGTTCTTCGGTCGACTTTATTTACCGTCAAGCGACAGTTTCATTCGCGAACAGAGAGTTGGTCACAGTGTCTTCTAAATTCTTTATAAGAATATGGAACAGTATGGGGCCCTATAACACTTCCATGGGAACTTCTGTTTTACTCGATGAATTTCTGTCAGTTACCTCGTACTGTGTCCTTTCAGACAGGATATCACGAATCCAGTCGCACACGCGTGGCGATATTCCGTATGCACGCAATTTCATTAGAAGACGCTTTTGAGGTACGGTGTCAAAACCATTTCGGAACTTCATATCTCACGAGCTATGAGCCGTAATAATTTCGAAGGTACGTTCCATAATATATGTGCATACTGTTAGTAACATTTCTCGTGAATACATTTTGAATGCACAAGTAAAACATTTTAATGACATGATGAATTCCATAGCCATACCACAGTATAACATATGCACTTACGACACTCTCACTAATTTCCATTATACACCACGTCAGCAGAGCTCTAAATACGATATCGGATCATTGTGAATGGTTTCGTTTTAATTGATATTAACTTACTTTTAACAATAGCAGAGGTATTTTTTGCTATATAATCGGCAATAACCATAAAATAACACCACATTTGTCTTTATTAGGTTTCGTAAGAGCAGTACATACATTATACAGACCGTAACAGGAACCTTTATTTGTGGTTACATTCTATTACTTTCGACGGAATAACCTGCGAATATACAAATATTCATGAGTATTGTCTCATGAATAAGTTGTTGTTCGTTGTCGTTGTTGTTGTTCTTGTGGTCTTCAGTTCACAGACTGGTTTGATTTAGCTCTCCACCCTACTCTATCCTGAGCAAGCCTCTGATAAGTTGTTGTTTGTTGTTGTTGTGGTCTTCAGTCCAGAGACTGGTTTCAAGCAGCCTTAAACCCTACTCTATCCTGAGCAAGCCTCTGCATCTCCTCATAATAACGGCAACTCACATCCATCTGATTCTGCTTACTGTATTCAACTCGTCGTCTCCCTCTGCGAATTTTACCCCAACACACGTCTCTCCAATGCCAAATTCACTATTTCTTCATGTCTAAGAATGTGTCCCACCAATCGATCCCTTCTTTTAGTCAAGATATGCCACAAATTCCTTTTCTCCCCAGTACTGTTCAGTACCTCTTCATTAGTTATTTCTATCTACCTAAACTTCAGCATTCTCCTGCAGCACAAAAATTTTATTACAGAGACAGCGGCTTCAGTTTAGATAAATCTTGGAATCCGGCACTTTCTTTAATAAATATTCAAATACGTCACCACAAAACAGATCATAACACATCGATTTCTCCGCAATAATCGATTATGCAGCCACAGACATAATTTACACATACGTGTACTTCCTTGCCGCCGAGTAACGTCTTTGGCGCCTTGTTGTATCTGTGCCCGCATGCGCAGTAGTGCTGTCCGCGCGTTTATAAACATGAAGCGCGTGCTGGAGCGGCAGTTTTCGACTCTCTCTAAAGATGGCTGGACGTTTCTCAGCCGAAATATTAGAAGACTTCAACTTTATGCGGCTGCACGCCCGAAACTTCTTTGACCAGTCTTTTACGATGTAATACAAACATGATCGATAGGACATGTGGAGAACTTGTTGACCATTTTAATCCTGATATGTAATTAATACGAAGGAAGGATTTCAAAACGTAAGCATGATGAGGTCGAGAATTTTTGTCCCTATGGTTGCACTATACGTCAGTGTATGCCAGACGTGTACCGTATAGAGGTAAGAATGCCTTCTGCGACCACCAGCAGCACACGTTGGCCCTACATAATGCCACCCCAATACTTCAAGCTACTACAACCTTCCTACACATTCCGGACCGTGTGTCGATGACGTTTATGCTGACTAGGCTACTACGTCTCCTATAATTCTGGTTGAAATCACATGCGATTCTCATATACGAAAAGCACTTGATGTAATTCCTGTCCGTTCATCACGGTATAATGAGAGGGTTCCCCTTCCCCGCTATTATCAAAAGAAAATTTTGCTTTCTATTTTTTTTTTTTAATTTCTTTTATAAAACGTTTATCTATGAGTGTCAGAGAATATCATAAGAGCTACACCTTCAGTTTCTTAAATTTCGAGGAAAATAAATAAATAAATAAAATAAAGATAGTAACTACTCTTGGCTTGTACTCCGTAACGATAGCATCTTTCAGACGACAGCTGTTGTTTATTGTTTTATGAGGCCGCTGTTATGTGAATTTTGTCACAAAAGATATATATGTGATGTGCGCCGATGTTTATTTTATCAATAAACCCCCCCCCCATCTCTCACTTAAATTTGCATTTATGAATTTTATTAATAATTTTGCCTTTTACTCACGTCGCCCATGATGTCTTTTTTCAGCCTTCTTGAAGCGCCGCAATAATGGATGACACCGTTGTAGTTAATAATGACTGCTGATATTTCGTGTAGCTTGCCACTCCTCTTCCAAATTTGCCCCATATTAACCTTCAGTCTATTTTTCGTACAATTTTGGAAGTCCGATGTAATATTCATGTGCGAATTTTATCATGTAACATATTTCACGTCCTGCTACACCAGTCGTAATTTGATACTGACGAAATGCCATTCAGTGTTCGGCGAGTGGTTAAAAAATTATGAAAATTTGATTTACCATCGACGGATCTTCTGTTAAAGGTAATCGGACGCCGATTGTTTTTGTAAAGTTCTGCCTGCACAACGCACCACCGTTTAATAGATTTCCAATTCATTTAAATGCTCGTAAATAATTTTCCTAAATTTTTCCGTACTTTTGTGACCGCGATCTCTCATATCTTCAAACTTCTAACCTCTTCCTTCTGTAAATTTGTTAGTCTCGAACATTAATGTAGATTAATTATTAGATTGGGCATGGTGTGTACATGTCAAAGCTAGACCTCATCAAGGGCGTCGGGAGTGACGTTCTGTGTAATTCAGTCTATTACAAACAGCTGCAGCCCAAATATCACGTTCTGTGGCTACACGAATATCATTAATAAGTATGGTGGTCTTTTATTCGTGTTCCTCCGAGTTGAAATCCGTAAGTAGCTGTCATCAACTGCTTTGGGAGGCAGAGCGAGATAAGTCCGAATAGCATTCCTTTGGTTCACTCCGAGATGTCTGGAAACTTTGCATGAGTACATTCCGAAACAATGCCGATAAGACCAAACTTCGGAATTGCTTTCTAGGCATCGCAGAATTAAAGCGGATTAAAAATAAAGTATGATTTCGAATATCATGAGAAACACAGAAAACTGCTGCTGTATGTAATTATAAATTTTGTATAAAACAAAATTATTGTTTTTGGCTTTAGATTGAAAAAACAATAAATAGTAAGAAACTTCCTGGCAGATTAAAATTGTGTGCCGGAACCGGGACTCGAACCTGGGACCTTTGACTTTCGCGGGCAAGCGCTCTATCGACTGAGCTACCCCGACACGACTCACGATGCCGCCTCACAACTTTACTTCCGCCAGTACCTCGCCTCCTACTTTCCAAATTTCACAGAAGCTCTCTTGCAAACACGCAAGACTAGCACTCCTGGAAGAAAGGATATGGTGGAGACATGGCTTAGCCACAGCCTAAGGGATGTTTCCAGAATGAGGCGGCATCGTGAGTCGTGTCGGGGTAGCTCAGTCGGTAGAGCGCTTGCCCGCGAAAGGCAAAGGTCCCAGGTTCGAGTCCCGGTTCCGGCACACAATTTTAATCTGCCAGGAAGTTTCATATCAGCGCACACTCCGCTGCAGAGTGAAAGATTCATTCTGGAAACATCCCTTAGGCTGTGGCTAAGCCATGTCTCCACCATATCCTTTCTTCCAGGAGTGCTAGTCTTGCGTGTTTGCAAGAGAGCTTCTGTGAAGTTTGGAAAGTAGGAGGCGAGGTACTGGCGGAAGTAAAGTTGTGAGGCGGCATCGTGAGTCGTGTCGGGGTAGCTCAGTCGGTAGAGCGCTTGCCCGCGAAAGGCAAAGGTCCCAGGTTCGAGTCCCGGTTCCGGCACACAATTTTAATCTGCCAGGAAGTTTCATATCAGCGCACACTCCGCTGCAGAGTGAAAGATTCATTCTGAATAAATAGTAATATTAGTGTAATAATAACGGTTAAAAATTCAAAATTATTTGACTCTTTGAAAGACACTGAATAATCTTATCACAGTGGTTTCACAGTAAAAGTACCTCTGTATATATTTTAAAATTTAAATTTTTTGAAAAATAATTGTTACGTGTTCCTGTAAGGCAATAAAAAAGGATAAAACCAGATTTTAATAACTATCACTTCGAAAAGTATTTGTGTGACTGAAAGGTATCGAAGTGAAACATGTTTATCGTCCTTCCTCGGCTCTTTTTTATTCGTATTTAGTCTTATTCTAATGTCTAATATTTAAATTATTTAGTTCATTTCATCCATGAAACACGCATATAGAACTAAAGCGTGTTTACTTTGAAAGTTCATAGTACTTTTAAAAAATGGCAAAGAAGGAACGAGTTTTCAATTTTAGATTTAGTAAGATGGAGGGCCGGAAGATGTTGAACGATTTTCTTCTTATCACAATAGGAAACTTTCCGCACTTAAGCGTTCTGTGGGGGGGGGGGGGGGAAATCATATATTTGAACCCATCCCCCGGCCGCGGTGGCCGAGGGGACTGAGGCGCGCAAGTGACGGTCTGCACGGCCACTACGGTCGGGGGTTCGAATCCCCCCTCGGGCATGGATATTTGTGACGTCCTTAGTGTTAGCTAGATGATAAGTAGTTTGTAAGTTTAGGGACTGATGACCCCGTAGTTAAGCCCCATAAGCTATACAAACATTTGAACATTTGAACATTCAACGCATCCTACTGCACACCTCATGCGTTTCCGTCGTGTCCCGTGGACGTGGAACGGCCGCCGGCCTGCCGTGTTTACCCTGCTACGCTGCTGCCTCCGCTGCCCGGCTCGCTGGCCGTCATGTCTGGCGTGCGCGCTGGCGCATGCGCAGTGGCCGCCGCCTCCGCCGCCGCGGCCTCAGTCGCCGACTCGACGCCGGCTGCCCGCGACGCCCGCCCCAGCGCCTGCCAAGTAAGCAACCCGCCCAGCAGCGAGGCACGTTGGGCTGCCGCGCGCCAGGCGCTGCTCCACTGTGCAGCTAACTTCTCTCGTGCTCTTTCTGTTTACACGTCTACTCACCCGCGCTCGCTGGTATTTGTGTTTCAACCTGTGTGTGTGTGTGTGTGTGTGTGTGTGTGTGTGTGTGTGTGTGTGTGTGCGTCAGCGAGGGAGCGCGCATGCGCGCGTTACTGTTGTATTCGTTTTACTTTACAGTCATAGATGCATGTTTTCTGTCATTAAGCGGTAATGATCTAACGAAAAAAAAAAAAAAATGTGGCGTGAGGGAGGGGCGTGGGCAGGAGGGAGAAGGGAAGGGGACAAAACACCACTCAAAATTTGACGCTATCGAAACAAATGAGCTGTCTATTTTGTCATGCCATAAAAAATTTATAGGTTTCAGAAGAAGCTTGTATCACATAGAAATCATCCTCTTGCTGTAGGAAGATGTATTTAACCCTCACAATAATATGGTAGGGGGGATGGTTGAGGCCTTCATGCCAGCCTTTAGAAATATTGCAATCCAGCCTGAAAAATTATTATTATTTCAGATTTCTATTAAGAAATGTCTTCAAGAAAAGTTTAACCAGATTCCATAAATGTTTAAAATCTAAAATTTCATAATTTGTTGCGATTTCCCCATTATTGCCACTATGAGATATCTCAAACTTCGAACTAGCGAAACTATGTATAGTGTCAATATTAAAACCTATGCCTGGGATACATATTGCATCGAAACGGAATAATAAATGAATTTTTACCTAATCAAGAAAGTTTAATTCAAAATTATTCACACTGGCCGCAGACTCGTACTGAAAATTTGTGAACAATATTAACAACAGCAAGTTTCCAGCGTGAAGAACTCACAGTTTGATTAGATAAAAAAGTGTAAAGTTTTTTATGTTTTTCAATGAGGTAATACCACTAAAAAGCAGTCTACTAGGATTTGTTCACAGATCTCATCTTTAAATAATCACTGATATCTGTATGAATTTAATTATGCTCATTTCACTTTGCGAAACATTTATTTATCCAATATTTTACTGAAATGCACATGGTTGTAACTGAATTCGTTTAGTCAACGATCATTTCAAATTTGTACATAGGTAAGCACACATTTTTGTCCCTCCAGTGAAGCACACAATTAGTGCGGAGTCCTTTACAGTACTTTGTGGCCTCTGTACATACACTGTGTGAACCAATAATTAACAAGCAAATAGATGACCTTTTATAATATTCTCGTGATAAGTTGCGGGTGTCTTTTTCAGTTTGACGTTATACAACGTTAGTACTGTTGTAATATGGGGATACGAGTAGCACCATATTACAGCTTGAAATTTATATCACCTTAAAAGTAAGACATTCCGATGCAATACAAGTCATTTGCAACAGTATGAAAACAATTCGCTCAGCGCCAGAGTTACGCCTTGCTAAGCTTGCATAGTACCACTGGCGCACACAAAATCTGTTGAACACATATGCATAATGGGATATTTATTTATTTATCCTGATTCAACTAAATAGTCTATCAAACAGCTCCAATAATGAAGAGCAAGTTGGCCAAGTAGTTGAGAATCATATAACAGTTCCTGATTTACATTTTAGGAGAACGTTGCACATTCATATTTCATCTTCAATTCTCCAATCATCGTATAAAGTCATGAGAAACAAACGTAACGCACAGCTGAATTGCGAATTTTCTTTCTGTTCGTACTGTGCGAATTCTAAGCCATCAAGTACCGAAATAAACGACTGTGAAGTTAACAGTGCTCTCATCCACTTCAGTTTCTTCATATAGAACATGTAACTTTAATTCAAGGCAGTGAACTAACGTTTTAAATGAATGAGAAAAATTCAAAGTACAATTCAAAAGATCCATGGCGCAATTTCATCCTAGCCCCGTTCTTCCGTCGCACACATGAGCAGATATGTATTCTATATGTACGTATTCCGCCACTGAGGTGCAGGACTACAAGCATTTTATCTCGGTATTGCCGAGGCGGAGTGGCCGAAGGCATTGAGGCGCTATGCTCCGATGCGCGATGCTGTTCCCCGTCGGGGGTTCGAATCCTCCGTCGGGCATGGATGTTTAAGTTGTCTTTAGTATAAGTTAGTTTATAAGTAGTTCGTAATTTAAGTCCCATAAGCTAAACAAGTATTTGACTTTTTTTTCTTGGTATTTCTGAAATAATTTTACGATTCCACGAGATGTATGGTAACAATGGCGATTTTTGTGCCCCGTCAAGAGATGAATAACCTATACATATAAAACATTTGTAGATTCCTCTACATTGGGTTCACTTCGAAAGATTGATCCTGCAGGGTGCTTGGAATTATCAATGCTTTCTACATTACATTTTTTTTTCTTCTTTGGCAATTTAAATCTTTAACTATGGTGATTTCTGTAGAACTGACTGTAATTGGGCTTTGCAGGCGATGGACTGCTGTAGACGTTCGCTGGGAAAGAAATGTTCTGTTTGGTGAACTGGTGGACCCCATGGGAGACGACGTCGCTTTCGCTACAAATTTTTAGAACATTCCACCTCTGCAAAGCTAGATTATGGAAGTCTTCTACAGCCCATAGTCGTAGTGAAAGAGTTGATGGAGGCAAACCTGAATGCGTATTTTGTGCTCTCTCTACAGTCTGAACGCGAAAACAGATAGGGACGGCGCACAGTTGCAACACATTTGGCGACTTAATCAGACGAGCTGCATATTCTGGTGTTCTAATAAATTCACTCGACGGGAAAGTCGAAAGAAAAGAAAAAAAAAAAAACACATGAAATCACTTTCTCCACTCCATGTCAGGGGTTGATGTAGCAGCCTGTTTTAAGATGACATTAGATTCACAACCTTGGCTGCGAAACTTTATTTCTAAATGGTAATAACGCGTTTCGCCTACAGTAGGTATTCCTCAGATCAGACAGATTACAAAGTAATTGTGCAACTATACTGATCGTAGCTCGTGCAAGCGCACACTACAGGTGGTTTATTGCAAAAAAACTTGTAAATGGCGCTCCAGGAATAGGCCGTTAGTAAGATAGAATGAAATCACGGTGCAAATGCATCCGTAAACAGCTCGAGCTAACAGTTATTAAAAGTTCACCTTATTTAACAAGTGGCTACTTAGAATGAAAAAAAGTAAGACTTATAGCGGTAGAACCTGCAATGATTAGTAGTTAATGTGACTAAATTTTGGAAGAAGGCTGAAACATTGGAATAGAAACTGATAAAAGTATTGTTAATCTAAGTATTACTAAAATGCTGCTTTATTTTGTAGCTGTTAAATACTGTTTATTAATATAGCAATAGGCCTATTTCGGCACTGTGGCCATGATCAGGCTATCTGCGGACAAATATTAAAGGTTAAAATGAGTAAAATAAAGATAATTTATTATAATAACTGCATATAATTGCAGTATCAATGCTCTTTATATACCATTTTATGCTTATCAGGTATTAATTCATTACTGCTATTCTGTCAGTCATACACAATGCTGTAGGCCCAAATGAAATGAAATTATTGATAAAAGTATGTTCTTCGACCCGTTGACCGGCGTAACAGACGCCACATAAAGGCCCCTACATATGTTCCGATTTGTCGGGACTAATTTATCGGCGGTTCGAAAAATGGGACTGTGGAGGTGCTTCGCGACCAACTTTGCTTGTCGGATGGTTGGTCGGGCCTGCCCGTCCGACAACCGACCCCCCCCCCCCTCCCCACTCCACCGAACAAATTGTGCGTGTGTAGTGCTACCCATCCAACTTCATGCTGCGATCGTCTGTTGTCTGCACAGCGAACGCGCGAAAACAAAAACAGTGTGACAAGCAGACACCGGAACACAGAGGCGCCGCAATCGCTGCGTGCAGTTTGTCGGAACGTGTGTAGGCTGCTACGAATTTAGTTGCTTCGTTGGTCAGTTGGTGGGTTGGTCGATAAATCGGAGCGTGTGTAGAGGCCTGAAGCGGGGACCAGACGGACAACATGAGAGCGTGGAAACGCTGCCCAAAACACAGTGCGGGGAAAAGACATCACACTTTAGATTTTCCTGTAGCTTTATGATTATTGCAAATATTTTGGACCAAAATTAATAAAAATGCATGTAATATAAAATTAATCATAAAATTAAAATAAATAATATTTTGTACAGCACTTAATCTGTATCCCGCGGATCATAGGAACATTGTACAACCCATCCCACTGCTGTACAATTAAGATGGGTTGGAGGCGTTGTCAGGATGGAAGGCGAAGCGCTGAAGGCCTTTGGGCGCCCTAGGAAAGGGTGGCTCACTGGAAAAAAAAGATAGGCTTTAATATTTTGTATATTCGGATGCAATGAATGAGTGTCAGTCTAAGTTATCGGCTTGGAAAACGGAAAAGGTGAAGGTTACGGTAATGGTTCACATAGTTGGTGGCTGAGATCGACCAGCCGCTAGGCAGGAGCGGACGGCATGCGGCCGTCCGCCCCACACAGACGATGAGCCTCTGGAGTGCGTCTGTTCTGTACGAGAGC
Source organism: Locusta migratoria (assembly GCA_026315105.1). Classification (NCBI taxonomy): domain Eukaryota; kingdom Metazoa; phylum Arthropoda; class Insecta; order Orthoptera; family Acrididae; genus Locusta; species Locusta migratoria. The sequence goes on from CM048747.1 coordinate 82,393,016, forward strand.
TCAAACTGAAGAGAGCGAAAGAAGTGATTCTCGCACCTCTGAGTCCTGCTGCAAAAGCAATAGCAACAGCAAACGTGGGTGTCTGCTATTGGCTACACGGTAGCATGGAAATGTCATTAGTTTCAGCACGGACGCCAGAAGGGTGGCGTGATTTTAGAATCAGCATTCAATACTGGTTCTGGCCGGCTCTGTCCTGCAAGGTGGACAGCCTTGGTCACGTTGTCAAGGAGTATGTCGCAGTGGAAGAAGTAAAACTTAGGCGAAGTTTTGAAATAATTTCTTAAAATTATTTCCTCAACCTATTTTAGACTGGCTGTTCATCCTGTACAATTTCATGTATCTTCTTCTTCTTTCGAATAATCCATTTGGAGGGTACGATGAATGAACTTTGGCTACTCTTCATTCCATCAGATATTCTTAGTTACCAAAATTCCTCCATTATTTTAGTGTTGTTCCCTTTCTTCTTGAGTCCACTTTCGTCTAGTTATTTTCTTTCTCCCTGAAATTCTGCCTTTTGAACTGCCTTTCTCAAATGTGTTCTGTTTTTATTGTGTCTATTGTGCCCTTTTCAGTCTCTATGGACCATGGGGGCTTTGTACCTATTGAGTAATGTGAATATCCGCTTGGTTAGTCTGTTGTTATCTGTTCTGAATATAAGTCCAAAAATATGTTGTCTTTTCTTCCTCATTACGTCGGTTAGTTTTCAAGTACAGCTCTCTTTTTTGTTCTTAACCTTTACTCAGCACTATCGTTTCTTTTAGCTCCCAATATTTTCTTTTAAATTCCTCTTTTGACCTTCTCTAGTTTCTCAAGATCTCCATTTCTTGTAAGTTTAAGTGTTTCTGCAACATACAGGGGTTCAGGTCTGGCCACTATTTGGTAGTGTCTTAATTTCGTGTTCCGAAACAAGGATTTGGATCATATGAAACAGTCTTTCCATTTTGTGCACTCTTATTCTAATAGCTGTCTTTTCTTTTGCATTGTATGTAATCCACTCTCCTAGGTCTTTAAAGGAATTTGTTTTGTGTATTGTATTGTCGTCAACTGCAATATTTTGAGAAGCATCACAGATGTTTGTCATGAACTACGTTTTTTAAAGGATATTTGTAGTCCCACTTTGACTGCTTGTTTTTACAGTTATTTGTTCTTGGGCATTATCTAGCGAATCTGTAATCAATGCCATGTCATCTGCGAAGGCTAAACAGTCGACATTGATCTTGTCCTCCTAGATGAATCCCTTTAGTATTGATGACCGTCCTCCGTTCACGATTGAAAAGCAGAGGTGACAAACCATCTCCCTGTATCTAATTTTATATTATTTAATTTTTTTATTATTTTTTGTCCGAAATGCTTGCAACAGTCAGCCGTGAAACGGGCAAGTGTGAATTTTATTTTTATAATTCCTTTAATCAAATTTTTCTTTGACTTTTCCCAGTAGTTTATTTGTATTTAATTTACTTAGCCTATTATACGAAACATTTTGTATTCACATCTTGATTTTTAATTATATTTAAGTTGTTACATTTAATTTTAAAGAGAACCATCCTCACGTCGTATTTTCATAATTTTTTACGACTTTATAAAAAGTTTTTTTTCTTGCGATATATTTCTTCATAGATGATACATCAACCTCAAATAATTCTTCGAATCCCCATTAAATAACGGTAGAGCCGTATGAGAAATGAAATCTTGATATGTGTGCACGACAAAATATCGAATACATTTTCAAACAAAAGTTACTCGATATTAAATTCTGTACGACTTTTGTAACAATAAAAAGAGAAAACGACCCGACACGTAACAGCCATCGTGTCGCCCTGTAGCAACGTCCGGTTATGGCGCCCCTGGTGGGTTCTGCTCCCTTGTGGGCAGAACATGGCTACGTCTGTGAAATTCGGTGCCGCGAGCTAAAATCTGGGAAGCGCCTGAGGTGGGTTCTGTTCGCTTGCGGCCAACAAATACGTCGGTAAAATTTGGTCCGATCGGTTGAATGTCGCGACGTAAGATGTGGGAACAGGCTATAAGCAAACTCAGAAGCCAAGTCATATTGCCGTTAATTTTGGAAATATCTCTGAAACTGTACAAGATGCGTAAAAACCTTTAGAAAACAAATTTCGGGAGAATGTCCTCGTCTACAAGTCTTATTACTCAATTTTCGTCTCTCATGGACAGGTAAGGCGTTATTTGGAATTAAATTTCGAGCTATCGAGGGAGGCCATCGCAATCGACCCATTTTAGTCTTACTAACCTGAAGTGGCACCATATAGTGACCAGGTTCTAAGATACATGGTAGATGATGTTGCCTATTCTACACATTAGAGGTATAAAAATGTTAAATCCAGATTACACATAATTCCATTTAGAAAACTGTGACAAAATTACAAAAAATAGAAATATTCTAATAAGAGCCACCAGAATAACTTTAGCTTGCGTTGGAAACCTCCCCAATCCTGCCCCAACAAACACTTATTGATTAGAAAAATCCGGTCTGAATCTTAAAAACAGAAATGGCTGGCTTTAAGCAGAAAAAGCGATCAACGGAAGCATACCGTGTTAGGACAAAGTGGTGCAACTCGATCATTTTGGACAAATGTTATTTTAACTGGAAATATACTGAGAAAAGAAATAATTTTAACTATGGCTCTTGTTCTTGGATGTTTAATGAATATATAACACAGATATTATACAATTACAAATGTTGGTGTCAACACAGAAAGAAGGTTACAGAATTGAGAAAAATCTACCGAAAATGTACCACACTAGGTACAATTGTTATCAAATCTTGGCACTATTTCGATCATTGGCATCTTTCACATAAAAAGCACTTTTCCCCACGGACACCAACGCATACTCCGTGGTACCAAACATTGGATTTGCAAACGCTTGGAAACTAGAAAATTTATGAACTTATAGCTTCACTTACCTCTTAACAGGGAAAAACTTTATATCTCCGTAGTACAAAGTGGTGTATTCTTGGGAAAGACAAGAGAAGCTGTAGAAACGTGCTACACTAGAACGCCACACAAAGGCAAGTGCTACCAACACTACGAGACGCGAAACCTTATGTTGATCGGAATTGTACCTGTATCGAATTTGAACCATCTTACCCTACTGCGGACTAAATGGTTGCTAAAACAGCACTCGTAAATAAAGAGGGTTGGATGTTGTAGATCAAGTAGAAAATGTAAAACAGATCCACGGGAGGCCCGTGGATCTATAACCTGTTCTAACTACCATTTTAAATTTTAATGTAACTAGTGTTATGTATCGACAGAGGATAATGTACAAGATTTTAGTAGCCATTTGTAACATGCATTGGATTATCACGGTTTGAAAAAGGCTAATGGTTTCATAATGGACGATAGAGTCCGAAACTAGTCACTGACTTCAACATTGTGCAACTACGACGGATAAAATAAATTGTTTTACAAAATATTCCCAGTTGCTGATCCTAAACCATGAATTTACGATGAATTTTCTTAATCTCATCAAAGTAATTTTATATTCCTTCAGTAAAAAACGTCTTCATTGCAAATTTGCAATCAAGACGGTTTTTACTGAAGGAATATTTATTCTCACTGATTGCTGTACACCATGGACTGGAAATCATTTTAAGTAATATTATTCACATTATAACGTTTTCATGTAGTAACAGTCGACTAGGTATTTTCCCATTTCAAACTTGTGCCAAATTCTCTTATCGGAAAAAATTTCCTTACCATTTCCATCGTGATATGTATCTCACGACTGACAAAAATCGTCTTTTAGAATCTGGCGTTGAAATTTATTAGTTATGACATATTAAGCTATTTTTACCTTACTTCACTGACAGAGGCGTAGAATGTATTGATTTAAGTACTTCGAAAGTGAATAAGAAGAGCATACTAATAATAGAGCATACTTGTCCATTGTAGCTACTCTTTTAGCTAATATTTAATTGGAATTCAACAAAGGCAGGACTGCAGGCTATCGATCCTGCGATTCGTTTTTCAGCGTTCTGGCTTTGGATAGAATTCCGCGACTCTGACGCTAATACGGAATCGACAGGCGTAGGTGCGACTTATTCATTATGAACCAGTCAGTGGCATCGCTCGACTAGCGCACGACAAGGCTAAAATATTGATCGTTCCGCTGTGTATGTTCGATAAGCTAAGCCACATACGTGCATCTACATCTACATACGCTACAAGCTACCATTAGGCATAGTGCAAGGTACCTCTTAGCACTGTCATTTTTGTTTCCTGTTACACTCCCAGATAATGTGAGCTCCTAATTTCTCTTATCCTTGTTGTCCGTAAGTGAAATGTAAGCCGCGGCGGATTAGCCGCATGTACTGGGGCGCCGTGCTGCGGTGCGTGCGACCTTTTGCCGTCGGGGGTTCGAATCCCCCCTCGGTCATGGTTGTTTTTGTTGTCCTTAGGTTAGTTTACGTAGTTTGTAAGCTACGGACTAATGACCAAGTAGTTGAGTCCGATAGATTTACAAATATTTGAACATGTTTGAAATGTAATTTGGCGGCTTTAGATAAGTTTTGCATTCGGAATCATCTTTCAGCCTTCTAAATCTCCTCAGTATACTTCTCGGAGAGATCACCATCTTATCTCCAGGCATTCCCATTTTAGTTCCGAACCATCTCCAGAACACTTGTGTAATGAGCGAACCTACTACTACGAAATTAACCAGCCGGCCTCTTAATTGTCTCTGTGTCTTCCTAAAAAATGACCTTTTGAGGACCGCAAAGCCCTTTAACAATATTCAAGAACAAGTTTTATATACGGGGTCGTCTTTACTGTATGAACATCCCTCCTAAATTTCCCAGTAAAACTGAGTATTCCACCTTCCCCACAACTGTCCTTTATTCATTCCATACCACCCACCAGCGTTACGGCATCAATTGTTGCAACTGCTTTAGCAGTGCACAACAAACACTGAATTCAAAGATACTGGGGATTTTCTGTCCACCATACGATTTTCTACCTCTAGCTGCCATTAATCACACTAAGTAATAATTTATAGGATTTACCTTGCATATCGCGAAGACTGTTGAAATGAAAAGGTACGAAACGAATCTGTGGGTATAATTGAAGTCGTTATTCAAAAGTAGTCACCAGAGACCCGAGCACAATTATCCTACTGTTTAACGAGCCGATGGATTCTCTGTTCCGAGAATTCCTGTGACTGTGGCAAGTGATCAGTTCTTTACTCTGTCCTTTAGTCCGTCGCCGAAGTTGAAGTGGTTCCCTTTGAGACGTCATTTAAGGGGACGAAACAGATGAAAGTGTGATCCTGGAGAGGTGCGGAAGTGCTTTATCTTAAAATCACTCCCTGAGTGAGCAGCCCAGGCCGTTTGCAATTGATGGACATGCGTAGGCCTGCGGAGTGTCTCACAGTACACGTCACTGTTAATTGTTTTTGCGTGCTCGAGGAATGCGATGTTTATAGGACATCAGACGTCGAAAAAGGCGGTGAGCACCACCTTGCCTGCTGAGGGCACAACCTTTTTAGGGGGATGTGACGGCTAGTGATTGGCGTTCCTAGATGTCTGACTACGTTATTCGGAAGCGCTATATTCAAATTTCAATCAGTTTGGTAGTTGTTTCGTAACATTTCATTTGAGTACCCTTCGTACTATAGTCACAAACCGTTCCATACACGGCAGCACAATCAAAAAACTACCAAGGAGAATAGGGGCAGATGCCCTTAACGCTACAGAAGTGAAGCCGTTGTCGCCATATTGTGGAGCCAATAATTTTGTGTTAATAAATCACAGTTCACCTATCTGGAAGGTCTGTATCTATTCACAGAAGTTTACCACATCAAACATGTACCAGAAATGACAGTTATTTAAATGTATGTAAGTTAATAGGGCAAGAACCACAGAGTGCTTTAATCTGAATCATATTTCGTTGACTCCACAAGATGGAGGACTGGCTTCAATCGAAAGATAAGCTTTTCATAGTCTCCCCTTATTTTAACCTCCTTGAAAACAATCTTAAATTGTTATTCATCCTGTGTGACAGATCATTTGTCAGACAGAAAATAATACCGGTCCTGTAAAACATCCCTGGGGCAGTTTTGACGATAGTTGCGTGGAATTGACCCCGTCGGAGGTTTGATTCCTCCCTCAGTGAGTGTGTGTGTGTGTGTGTGTGTGTGTGTGTGTGTGTGTGTGTGTGAGAGAGAGAGAGAGAGAGAGAGAGAGAGAGAGAGAGAGAGAGAGAGAGAGAGAGTCTGTGGGTAGGTAGGGTGGGTTGGTATGCTTGTGTTTTGTTGTTGTTGTCAGCTTAAGCTACTTTCGTTTGTAAATCTAGGGATCGATGACTTCAGTTGTTTGGTCCCACATATTTGCAAACATTTGAACATTTCCTTAACGATTGTTTGAAATGTTTGTAAACCTATTGGAACAAACTGCTATAGTTCTTCCAGTCCCCTGCAATAAAAACTACTTATACTTACACTAAGGACAACGCGCACATCAATGCACAAGGGAGAACTGGAACCTCCGGCGGGAATGGCAGCTAGTCCGTAGCATGAAGCCTTAGACTAAGAGTTATTCCCTGCGCCTCTTAACGATTCCATTGCTTCTGACGAACTCGCCATCGGGGATCTCATAGTGTGATCTATTAGGTAAGAGAATTTCGAACGACTTACATACCTGGTAATCTTCTTCGTTTGGTCATACCTTTGTTAGCAGTTGCAGTGCGGCACCGTGACAAAGCTTTTCAGTAATAGAGCAATTGGTATTCTGCCTTTTGTCCTTTATCCCCGTTGCAGCTTGGTTGCAGTTACACACATACCAGCACGGACAATGCATTGATGTCTGAAGCTTATTCTGGTAGTCAGTGTACCTGCGAGAGCATGACGTTTCCTTGTCTGTCTTGCAATCCAGTGACCGCTTTCACCACCAAGACATGAAGTAATACGCAATCAAACACGTCATAATCAGTTTAATCATTTTTTACAGTTTCGCGTGTTAGAAATTACGGTGTGTTTTGTGCTGCCTTTTTAAATATTACATTCTGTTCGGAGAATAATAGTGTATCTTCAGTTACAATGTTCTGTGTAGAGTAAATTTATATTTAAAGCTCGTAACACAAAGCATAGGCGGTTAAGCCCTACTTCGTCTACCATGCAGCATCTTTCAACTTGAAACGTAAAACGCATCCTAATATTTGCAATAAACTAGCTTTCTTTAATGTCTATTTGATAGTTTTTGCAGTTTCGAATTGAAAAAGGGCCGTTGCAGCTTTAATGAAATTTTATTAAAAATCGACGTCCGTATTCATGACCTGTAGTAACATCATCAAGTTATAGTACATTTTGAATAATATTTTACAAACTTTCACATGACTATTTGACTAGAGGTTACGAAAGATTTCCTGCATTTTAATAAAGTTATAATATAGATGCATCGGACCTGCTTTAATCACCATAATGGAAATAGATCTATTTTAAAAGTGTTTTAACTTATAACCAGTATGTAGTAGAAGGTGGCACTTAGTCTGTTAAACACAATGCTGACCAGAAAATCCAGTGCAACACATTTTAACATAACATTTGTTCCTACATACATGATCATAAGGCTATTTGACAGTTTGCACCTTCGGAGAAACCTTACTTTTCATTTTAATTAAAAGTTCCATAATTTCAAAAAATGCCAGGAGCACATACACAATATATATGTATATGGGATCCCATTCGACGTTTTCACCGACAGTACCTCTTGCGCTACAATAGATGTTGAAAACGACATTCACGCACATGAAAGGACGACAGGGCGTATGAAAGTAAGTACTATGGGACTTGCTAAAAGGTAAAGACTATTAATTTGAACACAAATATTGGTTTTCTCATTTCTAATGCTATCAGTAACAAGAGAGATCACAAAAATAGTGGCTTTGGTTCCATTACATGAAGACAGATTCATACGGAGAAAATGGGAAGTGATCCTGACATTTAGAAATAGTTGGAGCGCGCAGCTAGCGCGTTCCTAGACTCGACCGTGAGCCTCGGTCGAGTCTCTGAAAGCGCAAGTGGCTCACTTCATCCATTTCAAACGTCAATTTCACTTCCCAATTTTGTCCAGATGAAACTGACAATGTGATTCTCCATTATATCGATTGTATAAGAAGTAATACGGCGCACCCAGGTGACATCTGCCATCTTCGTTTTTCCTAATGTACTATTTTTCCTTGTATGTTGTTAAAATAAAATTTAATAGACACACCGAAGCGACGAGTTGGTACACAGTATGCAGGATGGTGAGAATGTAAGGTCATTTCACACCGGCGTAGCGTATCTCAAATGTTCAAATGTTTGTAAATCTATCGGACCAAACTGCGTGGTCATCAGTCCGTAGCTTACTAACTACTTAAACCCAGATAAACTAACCTAAGGACAAACACACACACCCATGCCCCAGGGAGGACTCGAATCTCCACGGCGAGCAACCGCGCGCTCCGCAGCGAGACGCTTTAGACCGCTCGGCTACTCCACCGTGACGAAGCGTATCTCGAGCTACGTCTTCGAAAAGACGTCGCATACGTAACGCGTATCCTGACTAGAGATACGTACCCTTTAAACCAAAAGCAACGTGTTACGAGCTACGTTTGCTATCCCAGCTTCGTATTTGCTCAGTTGTTGAGATGGTGTGTTGACTTCATTACTGTTCGTGGATAGTACCAGAAATGGCGTTGAATGTGCCGTTGTGTGATTTAATCAACTTCAGTGTAGCGTGGATGGACTGTAGTTCTAGGAGCGATAGTGATGATGAACTGTTTCTGTTGTATTCAGTGTCAGATAAATCTAATTGGGTTCATCCGCTAAACGTTAGAAGAACAGCGTATGGCGAATCACACCACCTAATGCAAGATTTACAGCTTGACGATTAAAAGTTTAAAACTCATTTTAAGCTTAATGCAGAACAATTCAGTGAAGTTTTATCCGTGATCAGCAGCGACATTAAAAACAGGATACAAATTGCGAATGGAAAATCAATACCTCCTGAAGAAAGGGCAGCTATTTGTCTAAGGTAAGAATTCCTTACCCTTGCCTTCAAAATAGTAATGTAGCCTACTAGTATAAGGTTGCAGTAACTAAAATACACAATACGAACATTAAATGAACAACCGTAACAAGGAAAAGAAAGTTGTACATCCGTAATAATTACTTAATATTGCCGTCTTACTTACACCTATAATACTGAACGAAAAGAAATTTTCATGCTTACTTGGCTTTTTTAAAACCTGTGAAATTTCTTCCCAAGCTAAGTCACGTATGTTAGCATCTCTGTATTCCATTTTATAATAGTCAAAAATTGTTGTTTAAAAGTTTTGTTAAGCTTAAGGGACTTAACTGCGGGGTCATCAGTTCCTAAACTTACAAACTACTTATGAACAACCTTATACTAAAGACGGCACAAAGATCCGTGCCCGAGGGGGGGATTCGAACCCCCGACGGGGAGCGGCCTCGCGCATCGCAGCATAGCGCCTCAATACGCTCGGATGTTCCCCCGAGGCTTAGAATAGTCCCACAAAACTGGATACTTTCGCACTTGGTCAATTAATGCGGACATTGTCAACAATAAACACACAAACACGCAGTAATAGAGCTGTCCAGCACATTTCACGTGGTTTGTGAGGCTGTGTAGCGCGCGTGCACCAGCCGATACACACAGCGACGCGACGTGTGCGGGCGTAGTTGGAGGTACGCGTATAATGTGTCAGGCTGGACGCGGCGGCAGCTACGTCGCTGTGAAATGCCCCATTTGATTACATTACAAGCTACGTCTGCGACGTCTTCCGGAGACGTAGCTCGAGATACGCTACGCCGGTGTCAAATACCCTTTTTTAAAGGTCGTGGCGTATGTAGCGCTGGGCAATAAACGTTAACAAGACGTTTATAGGTTGCGCCGTTTCCAATTTTATTAGCAGTGAAGCTGCCCGATCAGGTCGCTTCCTATGCTACCTGCCAGTACTGTATTTTTCGATCGCAGCTGTCAGGGATAAGTACTCGGGGGACTTCAGGAATTCCATTCGGTGCGCTCTGTGCAGTAAGTATGCCTCGGAGAACAGCGTGTACAATATACACACTTGAGATGGCAGGTTAGTTAAGGCTCCAAGGATCTGTCCCTGGTAATCGGCGGACTGCTCGACATTCGAGTTTAGGCGGGTGGGGGGGAGAGGGGGGGGGGGAAGACGATGTTCGACGATATTGACAGGAATGGATTAACCGAAGTGGCAGAAAGCGTTTGGCGACCTACAGAGGCGGAAACCGATAACTGAAGCCCACAGTGGAGTGCAAGCTATCAAAGGAACAAAATGGATTCAAAAGGGGAAGAAGTTATACAGACAACAAATTTTACAAAAACATTAGGAATTTAACAAAGTATCATACATTCATTTCATTGATTAACAGAAGGCTTTCGATAAAATAAACCATCAATTAGTGTAAGAAATTTGAAGATGAACAGTTAGACCAATACACATTGTACAGGTCATCCAGAAGTTGTGTGCTAATACCAGAATCCAAATAGATGGAGATAATGCAAAAAGAACATAGGATATAAGTTCTGAAATTCGAAAAATATGCAGCCTTTTACCACTCGTTTGCAATATGTACAGTGACAACATTGAAAAGCATTGGAAAAGGAAACTGAAGAATTATATTCGTATTCACGGAAAGTAAGAAATTAACTGCGAATGGGTGGAGATCAAACCGGAGCCTGAGAAAATGGACGCCATATATATTAATTATACCAAGTGGTATAGATAGTCCTGGATACCACAGACGCCGAAAGCATTGCCTAACCATATAGATTAGATTAGATTAATACTTGTTCCGTAGATCATATATACGACATTTCGTAATGTGGAACGTGTCAGTCTAATAAATGATTTCTACACTTGACAATCAATATTTTTAGGACTTTTTATTAAATTTTTGTTGTTTTTTATTTATTTTATTTTATTCTTTTTTTTAAGTTTTGTCTAAAAATACATTTACATTGTAGAAGGAGTAGCCATTCAGAAATTACTTTAATTTCTTTTTAAATACTAGTTGGCTATCTGTCAGACTTTTGATGCTACTTGGTAAGTGACCAAAGAGTTTTGTGGCAGCATAATTCACCCCTTTCTGAGCAAAAGTTATATTTAACCTTCAATAGTGAATATCATCTAGGGCACTCCAAATACTGGCGCTTGAAAACACATAATTTAACTTGAAAGTTTCATTCTGGACATCATTTAACTTTTGTGCTGTTGGAGGGGTGCTACTTTACAAACATGACTAATTTATGACTAACATATAACACAACAATTCGTGATTCGCAATGGGCAATATGAAATAAATAGTATTCTATCGCCGGCCGCGGTGGCCGAGGAGACTGAGGCGCTTCAGTCACGGTCTGCACGGGTTCGAATACCCCCCTCGGGCATGGATATTTGTGCCGTCCTTAGTTGTAGGTAGTTCATAAGTAGTTTGTTGGTTTAGGGACTGATGACCCCGAGTTAAGTTCCTTAAGCTTAACAAACATTTGATTTGTTCTATCTTTAATTTAAATAAAGTGTAATGAATATAATGCATGAAGTGATAAACCTGTGTCATTGACTGACACATTTTCATTACTACATTAGTCATAATACAAATGTTCAAATGCGTGTCCACCTTGTGGGATACACTGGGCCGGCCGCGGTGGCCGAGGTGACTGAGGCGCTGCAGTCACGGTCAGCACGGCCACTACGGTCGGGGGTTCGAATCCCCCCTCGGGCATGGATATTTGTGCCGTCCTAGTTCGTAAGTAGTTCATAAGTAGTTTGTAAGCTTAGGGACTGATGACCCCGTAGTTAAGTCCCATAAGTTGTACAAACATTTGAACATTTGGATACACTGGTGTAAGCGCCTATCGGTATTAGCATGGGTAGCTCTTAACATTTCTGCTGGTACTGAAGTGCAAGCATGACGTATTCGTTCTTTCAATACATCTGGATTTTCCGGTCCGTCTCGTAAATCCTGGATGTATTGTTGTCATGGTCTTCAGTCCGGAGACTGGTTTGATGCAGCTCTCCACCCTACTCTATCCTGAGCAAGCCTTTTCATCTCCTCATAAGAACGGCAACCCACATCCATTTGAATCTGCTTAATATATGCGTCTCTTTGTCTCCTTCTGCGATTTGTAAGCCACACACTTCCCTCCAATGCTAAATTTACGATTCCTCGATGTTTAAGAATGTGTCCTACCAAGCGATCCCTTCTTTTAGTCAGGGTATGCCAAAACGTCCTTTTCTCACGAATTCTGTTCAGTACCTCTTCATTAGTTACGGGATCTACCCACCTAATCTTCAGCATTCTTCTGTAGCACCACATTTCAAAAGCCTCTATTCTCTTCCTGTCCGCACTGTTTATCGTCCATGTTTCACTCCCGTACAAGTCAACACTCCACACAAATACCTTGAGGAAAGACTTAATTACACTTAAATTAATAATCGATGTAAGCAAATTTCTCTTTTTCAAAAATGCTTTTCTTCCCATTGCCATTCTGCATTTTATATCCTCTGTACTGCAGCCGCCATATATTATTTTACTACCCAATTCGAAGCTTGTTAAATCAGTCGATCTCAATTTTCACTGATTAAAACTAGCTCGACCTATCCACCGTCCGGGGTACACACTGTTCAGATATTCCCTAACCCATCTACAATAAGTGGGTGGTGCACCATCGTGCTGAAACCAGTGCCTCACATCTAACTGAAGTGAGATGTCTTCTAGGAGACGTCCAAAGTCCAGCTCATTCTGTAGGAACTGTAAATACTGGCGACCAGATAGTCTGCGAGGCAAATAAACTGGACCAATGATGTGGTCTCCTAGAATCCCGCACCATACGTTAACAGTCCAGTGCGCTTGCATGTGATGTGGTCGTAACCAGTGAGGATTTTCAGGAGCCCAGTAATGTAGATTATGTCTATTTACAGTAACGTTATTGGCGAAATAGTATTCATATCGCCGTAAAATCTGCCTGATGAAGTTCTGATTTACGCCTACTGTATTTAACAGAAGTCGGCAGAACGATACCTGATTTTGGAAATCGTCTCCATACAGCTGTTGGTGCACCTTAAAGGGATGGTATTTTCGTTCCTTCAGTATCCTTCTATCGGAACTCGAAACCCCCAGCTCTGCTGCAGCTCTTCTATGTCCTAATTGTCCTAGTTACGGTGGGAAATAGGTACTAGTATGTGATACTTATGACTTGCGTGCTATTAATAACAATGATCATATTATTATTATTATTATATTATTACTATGAGTATAAAGATAATTTCGTGTGGCTCATTGACCTGGTGCAAGTCTTTCAATTGGACGCCTACCTCAGTTATCTAACCGGGGAAAGGGGTCCTACAAAAAACGTTCAAATGTTTGTATAGCTTATGGGACTTAACTACGGGGTCATCAGTCCCTAAACTTACAAACTACTTATGAACTAACTAATACTAAGGACGGCACAAATATCCATGCTCGAGGGGGGATTCGAACCCCAGAGCGTAGTGGCCGTGCCTCAGTCCCCTCTACCACCGCGGGTACCTACAGCTTAACGTGGAATCCGAACCACGTGTCGTTTCTGGCGACTTCTCACATCTTAGCTTTCCAGTCGAACGTTTTACCTTAGGACCACCGCGCCCGACAAGAGTACAACTAATAATAACGTTCTGAGAATCATCAGGTGTATCGTGACTTGGCCTTTGCATGACACGTTGGACCGGTTCTTAAACGCATCTCTGTTCGACTGAAAAAGTGCGCAGAAGGCAGACGAATCGTTGTAAAATGTTGTGAATATAGCCTTCGGGCTGGATTACATTGCAGTAGTTACCTATTTTACTGTAAGTGAAATAAGGAGGAAAACGTACACGGATGGTGGTACAGCTCAGTGGAAGTTCGCTTGTAGGTTCGCTTCCGCTTTGGACAAGGCAACACGTCTTGCGGGAGACATAAAACTAAAAAGAACGGCGTCCGTGGCCCTGCTGGTCTATATCGCATCAACTACCAGTAATGTAAAATGATATCGTTATTCACCGATCTAGCCCTTGAGTAATGGAGATAGGACTTGGTAAATTGAAGGAATTCTTCTTGTGAATTTCAGAGGGAGCTTGAAAGGTGTATGGGAGAGGAAAGGAGTTGGTACATTTCCCAACAATGGAAACTCAGATATTAAGTGGAAAGATACGGAAAATACGGATGCTGGCAGGTTTCCGCCAAATGAAAGGCGTGGAAAATTAAAAAAAGATTATTATGGACGGGAGAGTAGAGGTCACAGACAGGTGTGGCAGAGACACAAAAACTCTGATAATTCGCCATCATTTACAATTAATTAATAACGTATCATCACCTGACTGCAGACATCGATCACAAGCGTAATATTACGAACTGAAGTACAATATTAGCCCTGTAATGCGCACGTTAATCTGATCCTTCGCTTTTTATAAATTCTGCTACTGCCCCCTCGTCAAAATATGAATGATACTATCGACATCATGTTTATGTACAAATTGACTATTTATTCTGACGGATCAATGTCTGTATCAACAAATCACGAGCAAAACAATTATAACAATCACAATATTATATTCACACAAAACAAGTAACAACAAACACTAATGATTACTTAATCCAACAGCTGATGTTTAAAGGAAAAATGACAATGATATTTTTCTACACCAATGACCGGTTAGTCAATCCTACTCCTATGATGATCGATCTGTGTACATGTTTCATGAACGTGAAGTCAAAAATGTTGTAGGTTTCAGGGCTCTAAGTTACAACACTCCTCCGAATGGTTAGAAACCCGTCTCAATTTTTGTCTGTTACAAGCATGTGTAGGCGATATGCTAACCAAACATGTAATGGCGGAGAGACCTCTGTGAACTGCTGTGGGTTAGCGCCTGACTGCTGGTTGCTCAAATATTCGCGGCCATGATATAATGTCTTGTCCCGAAAATCGGAAGTTGTTACTACTAAAAAATCAGTCGCTACATTCTCGAAAGATCGCAGTGCCAAAGACCTCAATCAGTTCTGTAAAGTTTGTGCCGCTTCAGTCTCCGTGTACTGAAACATGTGAATTACTGAACACCAAAACTGATCCCAGGACGTTGGCAATTCATAAATAGGGCATATTTGCTACTACTAAGGCACGCTTTACTAGAACTTAAGAGCACAAATTAGACCTTCAGAACCAAGGTTAAACGAAGTAAGTGTCCTACGCCCGCAGCAGTAGAAGTTAATCCTTCTCTGCTTGAAGCCGAAACAACAACTCCCACGACTTTGCTCCTTGGAGGCGTAGTACTAAGGGCCATGCCCAACAGTCTCTTAAAGACAATGATCTACTAGACTAGACTTCCGTCAAAAATTACGGCTACAACCAATCAGAGACGACCATGCATTATCAGGGCTCCGCTCCTACCTTGAATTGCATTAAAACGTCCGCACCACAGAGTGCCCTCCTTCAAAACACAAGTGCCCGATTTTTCCTCCTAAAAGATCCGGAGGGACTCCTTCCGTATCTTTCAAAATGTTCAAATGTTTGTTACGCTTATGGGACCCAACTACGGGGTCATCAGTCCCTAAACTTACAAATTACTTATCTACTACCTTATACTAAGGACGGCACAAATATCCATGCCCGAGGGGGATTCGAGCCCCCGACAGTAGTGGCCGTGCAGACCGTGACAGGAGCGCCTCAGTCCCCTCGGCCACCGCGGCCGGCTTCGTATCTTTCTACACGGTCCTTCTATATGTTTCGTACAATGCAGGCGCCAGCTTAGGAATGTTGGCGAAATATTTTACAAGCGCTATTCAACTAGATAAAGCACCCGGCTACTTGTAAGAGCAGCGAATTTCCCCGGCAGGTAAACACTGACAGATTTACGGACCTGCCCCCGACCGGTGAGGTGTGCAACCCCCGTCTTTTCCAGAGGCTAAAGCGAGCAGCTAATACCGAATACGGCCGCTCCTGCTTTCTCTCCACTGGTTTCTACCAAGGTCCTCTTCCTTCTGCCGACACGCCATAAATGAGCCCCTCGGTGTGGCTTTTCTCGGCCTACCCAATTGCCTTTTTCCATACAATCCTGGCCTGAACTGAATTTTTTACTTTTCGTGTAATGAAACAATGACAGAAATAAAATCAAGTGAACTTGAGAAATACTGTGTGAGTGGACAGCCATCTCACAAGATTTAGACAACAATTGACAGAAGTGGGGGCAAATAAAAGAGTAGAAGAGGAATGAGTAGCACTGAGATATGGAATCGTAAAGGCAACAGAGGACCAAATAGGAAGGAAGGCAAGACCTACAAAAGATCGTTGTATATCACAGGAAATACTAAATTGAATTGATGAAAGGAGTCGATATAAAAATTAAGTAAATGAAGCAGGCAAAATGGAGTAGAGACGACTAAGGAATGAGTTTGACAGGAAGTGAAAAATGGCTAAAGTGACTAGAAGGCAAATGAAAGTCTGTAAAAGAAGTCTGTAGGGGAAAATAGATATCACAAGCAGGAAAATAAAAGTGATATTTTGAGACAAAAAAGCAGCTGTATGAATATCAAGAACTCAGATGGTAAACCAGTTCTCAGCAGAATTTGAGACAGCACTGAAAGATCTACGTCGGAACAAACCCCTGGAGGAGACGACATTCCCTCAGAGCTACTGAAGTCTCTGGGAGAGTCAGCCATGATAAAGCATTAGTGTAGAGTTAAATAAAATAAAACGGCGTAAAAAGAGTATTTCTTCTCGCTTTTGTACCACGGATTTGTAGGCCTAATTTAACGTGCGCGAATTGTTGTAAACAGTGATTGTATCTAATTATCTATCCTTTATTTTACTCTCACTGAAGATATTAGTTAAGATTTATAACAATTTATATTTGTGTGAATAGATTTTAGTGCCTCTTAGTGTAAAATTTACGTTTTAGTCAGTGTTCAGTCAGGTTTTTACGATTTCAGTGACAATTGTGTGACAAGCCGTAGGATCGTTTGTTCCGGGGTGCGGTGTGATAGTTGCAATGGTTTCTTTCATTGAGGGGAATGTAGTGGCGTATGAAACGGGGAGATAAATGAGGCTCACCAGTGGTTTTGTATGATCTGCAGTAGAGATACGAACTGCAGGAGTACCAGGTCACCAAATTTTTCAAATCGAATGCGGGTCTGCGTCAGCTAACAGAGGATATAGGTCCGTATCCAAATATTTCACAAAGTAGGATACCATGGTTTCAGTAGGTGGTCCAGGAAATAGCACTGACAGAGACTCTGAATATTACAAAGAGAATGACCTGCTGAAGGTAGAATAGCATAATAATGTGGGATTTGTGTCTGAGACGTGATGATATCATCATTTGTACTCTTCTTTCAGGAGAGTAAACTTGGGACAGCTGCTTATGTCCGATATAGGGCCCAATATTGGTTTCATTTCTGCGGATGGTATCTGTAGCTACACCAGGCCTATGGGGTGGGGGGGGGGGGGCACTATCACAAATGGTGAAATATTACAGGTGTCAGAGGGATGCCTTTTTTAGGATAGGAAGGGGGAAAGAAAATCAAAGAGAGCTTAGAAGTCACCTTCAGTTTACCGAATTCAAATGTTCAAATGTTTGTTAAGCTTAGAGACTTAACTGCGGGGTGATCAGTCCATAAACATACAAAATACTTATGAAGTAGCTTATACCAAAGACGACACAAACATCCATACCCGTTGAGGGATTCGAACCCCGACCGTAGCGGCCGTGCAGACTGCGACTGGCGCGCTGCAGACCGCTCGGCCACCGCGGCCGACGCGAATTTTACCCTTGGGGTTTGTCGGGGATTGGTTGTATGTGCCTCCGCCTCGTAAAGGACCTACGACATAGTTGGAGTTGCATCAATTAGGCACACTAATTGTAAGCATGGTTTGCAGCAAACTCGGGTATTGATTCGACATGTACCGTGTGATGATTAGTGCTCACATTAAAAAGATGTTCAAATGTTTGTAAATCTAAAGGACTTAACTACGGTGGTTATTAGTCCCTATAATTGAAAACTACTTACACTAACAAACTTACTTCTGCTAAGAACAACACAAACACCCATGCCCGAGGGAGGACTCGAACTCCCGAAGGCGAACGGTTGGTTCTCACATTAAAAAAACTTGTAAAACTTAATGGAATGTATTAGACAGAATCAAAAGAAAATATAGAAAAAAATTACGTCCAGTTGGATTTCTATTGTTTAGTCTCTGGTTGTAGTTTCTTACTTTTATACCATTATCTTTGAGCAGTGTTTGGTTGCTTTAACTATTATTCCGCGTTAGAATGTCAATAAAATTATTTACGTATTTGTTGTTTAAAATCGTTCAGTAAATTAGTTTGGTTGTTATTTGCGTGTAGACATACTTCAATATAGGTATAAAGAACACACCAGAGAGCGCGAAAAAACATTTTACATGCCCCTATAATCTGAATATGACCAGTTATTACTATAGACAATTCACTCAAAATATAACGTAGAGTACACAAAGGATACGAAATGAACATTCTGGAAGTAACTGAAGTATGTCTACAAGCAAATACGACGCTACTGATTTACTGAACGATCCTGCAGATTTTAAGGACAAAAATTATGTAGATTATTTTATTGACTTTCTAAGACGGAATAATGGATAAACCTACCAAGCTCTGATCAAAGATAATAGTACGAAAGAAAAAAGTCTATAACCAGATACTAATCAAGGAAATTAAACCGTGACGTAAATTCCGATTTTATATTTTTCCTTTAATTTTTGGTTTAATTTCCTTTAATTTCCACTCGTATTCCTACAATATATCAAAAGTTATACTCCTGTCTTAGCACTCGTGACTGTTGTTAATTGTAATAGAAAAAGCAAGTCTCACTGGAACTGTAGCCTCTTGAAGTTAGAAGGTAGATTTGTCGGAATAATGGGTATCCGTGGAATGGTTTTTATGACTCACTGTTCACGACGTCATATCTCCTGAACTACGTGGCACATGTACTTTTTAACCCTACATCAAACGTTGTCTCATAGTAAGCAATGTGTGTACCAAGTTTAGTTGAAATCGGTCCCTTATTTTAGGAGGAGATGTGGAAAAAGAGTGCATGATATAGCAGTTATTCGGAAATTTTATTGTTAATGTCATATCTCCTGAATATGTGTCGTACTATGATGTAAAATAAAAGGTACATCCAGTGGTATATGTGCCTAATGTCTGTAAAATATGTAGTGAATGGTGTTAGCAGTAAAGACGTAATAAATCGAAACGTCATGCATGATGATGCGGTTTTTTCATGAACCAAATTGTTTATTACTTCATATCACATGAACTATCTGTCTAACTGTGATATAGTATCTAAGGAACATTCATTGGTATGCATGTATACTATCTACGAATTGTCTCGCGATTAAACTTTACAGTGTAGAAGTGGTAATTTCAAACGACATGCCAAATACCGTAGATAAACATCACGAACATTGGAAACGTAGTAAGCGATTTTTTTCCTTTCTTCGTTTTGTTGGGATTGCCAGTGAGAAAAAGCTTCGAGGAGATCTGAAATTATGTTCAAAGTTTATTGCAAGTCGTTAACTGCTCTCATTGAAAAATATTTGCCGAATAAAAACACGCTATCACGCGCCTCAAGATGGGGCAGTTTTCATTGTTTATGACGTGATATCGTATGAACTGTGTATAATAGGTGTATTTTGCAACCTTAGCAAATGATTCCCAATCATAAAGAATAGTGGTATCAAATTTGGTCGAAATCAGCACATTAGCTTAGGAGCTGATGTAGAATATTATCGCATGATGCGGCCGTTTTTGACGATTGTTGTTGTTTATGACGTCATATCTTGTTATGTAAGTGTCATAGGTGGTTCTTACCCCGAGAACGATTGTTGCCTGATAGTAAGGAACGTGTGTAGCAAATTTGGTTGAAATCGGTCCAGTAGTTTAGGAGGAGATATGGAACATACATACATACATACATACACACATACAGCATATATATATATATATATATATATATATATATATATATATATATATATATATATATATATATATATATATATATATATATTGTGTTCAATATGAGCGCCCATCGTCACGCGGCACGCGGTAGTACACGTTGAATCGATATTCCACTGTTGTTCAAAAACTTTCTTAGTGTGTCTAATTGATGCATCTCCAGGTTCAGTTCTAAGTCGCGGGTGCTTTAAGAGAAATTGTAATGAATTTTTCCGTGGTGTCGTCTGTATAGATTTGAATTTAATCCCGTGTATGAAAGGGAATAAACTTCTGGTTAGTGAATATCGGAACAGCTGGACGAATTAAATTTTAAGGGTGATAAGCGTAAGTGGAGCCTGAAAGATATCGGCATAAAAAGATAGCAGGAGTCATTGTTAAAGTTAAGGATGAGGATAATTAATAAATGACTTCCGTCGTAACGAGATGCTTGGTTATTATTACGCCTCACGAAATGAAGTTTCATGCCCGTGTTTAAAAATTGCCACAATAGATGAACAAATCGAAACAATATTGGCCTTCGTAGGAACTAAACATTGATTACCAGCTTTGAAATACAGAATCAATGTGAATGGAACGTTGAAGGAGACGATACTTAAATAAATCTGGATGCAATCTCGAAGCGAACCGTACTCGTGGCGAATTACTGTTTCAACGACATTAATAAAGACACAAGAGCTTACATTTATGTCAAAAGATAGGACGTTAAATTGATACGAGCGACCTGAAAAGATAAAGGCAGCATATATCAGACACTTCTCTGTGACAGGAACGACGCTCGAGGATCGAAACTAGAAAAATAGTTGACTCTGTAGAACGTTTAAAGTTGTTCCTCTAACCTTTCTGGTTTCGTTCGAACGGGGCTGATAATGTTGTTAACAGCAGGTGTACCAAGCACGAGACAAACGGATTCATCTGACTTATAAATGGCAAGAAGAAGACTGGAATACTGACAAGTTTACCACATGAGTATGGGATTTTAGATATTTTTTTTTTTTTTTTTTTTTTTTTTTTTTTTTTTTTTTTTTTTTTTTTTTTTACCATTTATGGTTCTTGAAGTACAGAACAGAAATAACTATCAGGCAAAGCCATTCGCCTCCACTCTCAAAAATTCTCAAGAAAATAGACTTCGAAGTTTTGCAAGTACACATAAGTAGCACTAATCAAAACAGTTGCAGCATGTGTCGGTGTATCTCAGGTGGTAGCGCCCTTGCCTCACAAGTATAGAGTTGGTCGTTCAAATCCCGATGTAACAGATATTTTTTTCGTTGTTTTTGATTTCAGTTATATAAAAAGTTTTGGGATTTTTAATTCCACGTTAATTTCAATTGTTGTTTCAGCTTTTTTTATGTATATGAAGACGAGCTGAACACCATGTCATCGCCTAAAACGATGGTTGAGTATGTTAGTTGGTTGGAAAGCAATTAGTAGCTATGGAGATGACTTTCCAAAAACAGCGTCGTAGCCCTTCACAAATTCAAAAATCAAAGACTATCGTTGTCAACTAATTGTATATCCATTACTGTTAAAAATGAAATCTATGTTTTTTATTGAAACCATCATTATTAATAACCTTTTTTATGAAATACAGAAAATTCCGAATACATATTTCGTAAAAATTGACATTAGATAGTGAAATTGTGTAAGTATTCGAACACATTGAAAAAAATTCTCTCCCGGCAGGATTCAGACCACCAACTATATGGTTGTGAGATCAAACGCTATCACCAACATTTTCTGCAATTGTTTTAATTAGCTATGTGTACTTGCAAAACTTAGAAGTCGATTTTCTCGCTGTTGCTGTTCTTGCTGTTGACATCTGTGGGGAGGGGTGGCATGTTTTGATTATTCGTTCGCAGGCTGCTGCCTGACAGGAATTAGCTGATTGCCAGTATTGATCATTTATCGATTTCCGTTACCGTACCTGTTGTTACAACGTGATCGGTCACCTTCAAAGATTAAAACATTGAAATAAAGTCCTCTAAATTATGAGTTGCAGACACAACCGCGTTGGTTACACGGAGTACATCTCTGTGCGAAAGACGACCGTAGAAAAATTTGGCTTTATATTTTCCAAAATATTTTCACAGACTCCCGTTTCTTTCATACTTTCATGTTGTATACTACATTTCGAAATGTCTCCTGCACAGCAAGCAACGAAAATTACGACAAAAATGCCTGCTCGAACTCTCTAAGAGTGTCACATAATTTGAGAGCTTTTGAGGGCTAAATAGCCTCCTCGCCTTGGATGTATCCTATATCAAACTGTATCGTTCTTTTCTCTGGCCAAGATTCTGGAAAGACTGCAGAAATATAATCGGGTGAAAAGTTCTATTTTCAATTATGAACGCCTGAAATTGGTGGTGTTCAATCATGCTCACGTCCGAAACTTCAGCAGTGACACCATTTTACGTGAGTGTCAGGGCTGTATTTGCCGTGTCCTTTCTACATTACGTAGGTCAAGGTCATTAGAAATTGTAAGGTGGAAGTTATTATGCGTTCTATCTGACGACAGATATGAGGTTTTTTTTTTTGTGTCCCAGCCTCGTCGCCGCTTTTGTGTCTCGTTTCCGACGTAGGTGTCGGTGGCCGAGTGGAATGAGACCGACACAGGAATAAAGATAGCACGCTGGTGCAGGTACGGAGGGGAGCAGCCAGAAACTAGAAACACTAGAGTAAATTAGAACGAGATATATATTGCACAGAATTTATACAATACTTAACTTTTACATTGCTCAGTACTGCAGATACATAGTTGAGCTAGAGGCCTGCCTAGTACTGTACGATAGCCAAGTCTTCCGATGTGTTCGCTGGTTCCTATCTCAGTCACAAGTGAACGATGTCGCTCAGTGGTGGCCACGAGCGTAGTTGCAGCAGAGGGCGCTCGTGGCTGACGTCGTAAGAACGCCGCGCCGTGCGTGCATGGCGGCGCGCGGCGAAAGGTGGCGCGCACTTTGTACTTGTGCGACACCACACCCCTCCCCCCCCCAAACCGCCGCGCCGTCGTGGCGTAGGGCTGAGGACCACGGCGACGGCACTGGGAGGAGGGCCTGGGCGGGGGCGTTACTGGTGGGACGGGCGTCGTAGCTGAGGCTGGGATCGAGACGCCGTCCGCCCCCGGCATCCACCTTGCGATCCTCCAGGAAACCCGCCGAAACCTGGGGAAGGGCGCAGGTCATCTTTTTCTGAGGTGCGTGGCCCGCACGGTCCCGGAGTCCCTCTCGGTGACGCTGTCATCTGCGGCGGCGACAGCGGCGGCGACGACTGCGTCGGAGGGGTGTCGACGTCCATTGGGATCTCGTAGCCGGGGACGAACGATGTGGCTGTGCTCCCTGGCGGTGAACTGGGTCTGGAATCAACAAACCCGAGACAGGATCGCGCGGCCTGTGCAGGCGCAATTGGTTTGTGTGGCGCCGCAGCTCCGACCCTGTGGAAGAACGTACAACATACATATTGCGACCGAGCACGTCTGAATGGTGCCTGGCAACCATGTCTTCTTGTTGCCAGCAAACACCCTGTACAGCACCGGCGTGGAAACCTGAAAACCCGTAGCGCCATACGAACCGACTCGGCGCGTGGGAGGCTGCAGCAGGTGAAGGAGAGTGCGGTGACGGCGGCCGTGTAGCAGCTCGGCAGGAGACGGGCCGTCGCGTGGCATGCACCGATACGTAGACAGGAAAATTTGAAGAGCTTGCTGCCTGGAGTGTTGACCTTTCATCTTTTCCATGTGTGACTTGAATGTTCGAACGAAACGTTCTGCTTCACCATTGGACTGAGGGTGAAAAGGTGCGGTGGTGATATGCTGAATGGCATTCACACGACAAAACTGTTGAAATTCCGCACTAACAAACTGAGGTCCATTGTCACTGACGATAGTTTCAGGCAAGCCTTCGATACAAAACACTGATGTTAAGGCACTGATTGTACTAGACGCCGTCGTTGAGTTCATGGCAATCACAAAAGGAAACTTGCTGAAAGCGTCTACAACGATTAACCAGCGCGTATTCCAGAAAGGACCGGCAAAGGCAATGTGTAAACGTTGCCATGGTCCCTTGGGGCGTGGCCAGTCCGAGAAACGTTGCGGAGGAGCCGCCTGATGCTCCGCACAAACGGTACACTGTGACGTCATGTTCTCTATTTGGGTGTCCATACCAACCCAAGTACCATGACGTCTGGCCAATTGCTTTTTCCTAACATACCCCAATGTCCTTGATGCAGAAGGCGTAACACTTCTCGTTGCAGGGAACGAGGAACAATCACTCTTGTTTGGTCGTTATCCGTATGTAATAATAGAACACCCTGACTTAAAGATAATGAATGACGTTGTGCAAAATAACGTCGAACCAGAGGTCGATCAATGTCTTTGGCTCTGGCAGGCCAACCTGAGCGAACAAAACGTGCTACCACACTTAGGTCTGCATCTGCCGCTGTTTCCTGTGCAACCCGACGAGAGTTCAAAGGGAAGTCTGCGACAGCGGAAGCATCTCTGGAGTCTATCTGACAACATGCCATTTATGAAGAATCAAACAACACATCCTGGCCAACCGGAAGTCGGGAAAGTGTGTCCGCGTTGGCGTGTTTAGTGGTAGGTCGGTACAAAATCTCATACTGATAATTAGACAGTATTAAGGACCATCTCTGAAGCTTTACGAAATTTTGGAACAGCAGATTCTTTGAAAGTTACATGTGCCACGAAGTCTTTTGCACAACCTAGTCACTGTGAAAAACAAGTCACTGTATTTTTCACACAAAGCATTAATTTTGTCCTGAGGCACTACTGACGAAATTTGAAGCACATCTCTTTGAATTGATAAACCAAACAAGTCGAATGCATCTAGTCCAAAAATGTTCTGTGTAGATTTGGCCTGAAGAACAACAAAAGCAACTGTTTTTGTTACACCTTGAAAAGAGGCAGGCAGGCTACACGTTCCTAGCACGGGAATATTTTGACCTGTATATGCTGTTAGCACTTGTTAAGACGGCGACAATTTTGGCGAACCCAGAAGTTCATAAGTATCTTTATTAATTAATGTGACAGCGGAACCAGTATCGAGCTGAAATTGCACAGTCTTATTTTCTATAGAGAGCTTCACAAAAAGTTTTTGCTTGTAGCGCTCGACAGGTGCGCGAATGTGGGCAACGTCTGCTACGCCTTGTTTGATGCGCTTGCGCATGCGCGGGCTGCGTAGTGAAGGAAGCGGCGCAGACTCGGCACGCAGCGGATTAACAACACTGTCACTAGATGGCACTACCGCCGGATCGGCGTCCGCGCAAGCATGCGAAGCTACTCCAGATTTACTAACTACTGCACTACACTTTTGAGTAGCTACTTGATGTCTACTGTCACTAGCTACACAGTACTGGGCACTTTTACAATAATAAGTTGCAGAAGGCACTAGGTTCACTACAGGATTGCACTGTACATTGTCACTTTGCTTGTCCCTAACCCTTTTCCATTGCACATTTTTATGTGCTCGTCGGCGCTTGCTACGTGGCTCACTATATAGTTTTGCAGTAGGCGCAGCACTGTTTCTACCCCTCTGCCGGGGTGCCCCAAGGCTCCGTCCTCTCTCCTCTCCTTTATCTCATCTACTCCGCCGACATGCCCCAACATGAGCCTCCCGTTTACCTTCTACAATATGCTGACGACACCGCCATCCTAGCCCTCGCCCCCTCCCTTGCCCGCTCCCAGTTTTTGCTCCAGTCCCACCTCACCAAGTTCGCCTCATGGTGCAACCGGTGGCTCCTCTCCGTCAATCCTGACAAATCCCAGGCAATTATCATAGGTCGTGGTGGCTCCTCTCCGTCAATCCTGACAAATCCCAGGCAATTATCATAGGTCGTACCACCCGCTCCTTCCGTCTCCATGATTTCTACCTCACCCTCCACAACCGCCCTATCCGCCACACCCCCACCCTGAAGTACCTTGGCCTAACCCTCGACCGTAACCTCTCCTGGACCCCCCACCTCCGCACTGTCCGACAGAAAGCCCTCTCCCGCCTTAACCCCCTCACCGGCCGGACGTGGGGTCTCAGCCCCTCCACCATTCTCTACACCTGTCCTTTGCAGCTTCCATCCTGCCTGGATCTCCGCTCCCACATCCTACTATAAAACCCTCCAAGTCCTCGAGCGCCACGCCCTCCGCCTCGCCTACCGCATCCGGCTCCCGTCCCCCACACAGATCCTGTACGATCCTGATCCTCCTCGAATATCTCCAGCGTATCCGTATCCTCTATACCACCCGTAAAATTGACTCCCGCAACCCCCTGGTCCACCCCATCCTTACCAACCCTGGGCCTCTGCCACGCCTCTACCGCGTTATACCCCCTTCCCTTCATCTCCACACCCTCCATGTCCTCTCCCAGGGTAATTTCCGCCGCCTCCCACTTCCTGTTGACGTCCTTCGTTCCGACATATACCCGTCCTACCAGCTCTGATCCCCCACCCATAGACTTGGCTACCCTCCTCCCTGCCCTGGAGTCCCTACGGCTCTTCTCTGCCGCCCCCCTTTTCTTCCCCGCCGTTTTTTCCCTCTCCCCCAGGCTTTGCTCCGCCCCCTTTTTATCGGGGTCCTGGACCGACAGTTTTACAAGTGCTACGTCAAGTGTTGTGTGTTGTGCTACAGTGAAGTGTGTGTTTTTTAACTGCGTCCACCGGAACCAGACAAGTGTCGCACCGTGTATTTTACTTAGTGTCTCCGTGTACTCGCCGTCCTGTGTTCTTGTCGTCCAACATGTGCTTTTTAAGTCACCGTGGCTCCTCGTTTTTAACTGCCTACATCCGGTTTTTGTTCACCTGTCAACTGTTTGTGCCTCCAATTGTCGCCGTGTATGTGTCATTGTTCCTCCGTTGATTTTTTGGCTGTCATGTATTTTAAATTTTCATCTCATCAATGTATTTTATTCTCTCGGCTGAAGAACAGCCTCTGGAGCTGCTGCCAGCCTACTGGTGTAATCGCTGGTGTGGAAATACAATAAAGAAAAAAAAAGCAGCACTGTCTTGCGTTTTAGATTCAAGAGAAACACCGTCCAAATCCACAGCGTGTACGAAGTTCACAGAATGAACCGTTCTCGCACTCTGCGAAGCCCCATTCCCAACGGCGCCGTTATTTAAATGTTTGTTTTGCATACACACTGACAGCACATGTCCCGATTTGCCACATTGATAACAGGTTGCGTTGCGACTGGGGCAATGCGCACGCTTGTGGCGAGATACACACTGGGGGCAAGATTCACGAACATTTTTCTGAAATGAGCGTTGGCGCCCGTTATTCCAATTACTGTTTCTAACCCGACGGGGCGATCTTTGTGTCGCACTTTTACACTGACTACTGTTCACTGTCTGTTCAGTACGGCCGGCAGAATTTAAAGAATCACTAGGGCTATACTGAGAACTACGGCTAGGAAAGTGTCCGTTGCGGCACACTGAATTAACACTGTAGCTTTGCATTTCTACATCTGCTAAGTCAAAGGTATCATGCGCTTCTATAAGCTGCAGTACACTGTCTAATGAAGGGTCTGACTGTTTCAGAATTGCTGCCCTAATTCTGGGGTCCTGAATGTTCTGCATAATCGCATCTCTCAACATAACATCACTATAAGAAAGTCCACAAGAGCAAGTAAATTTACATTTGCGGGTTAAGCCCTTCAACTCAGTGATCCATTCCTGGTGTGACTGTTGCGGTAATTTTTTAAGTCTGAAAAATCGGTACCGAGCCGCAGCTACGAGAACTTTTCTCTCATAATGAGCATTCAGTGCTTCTACTATTTGTTCAAAGTCTACATCACGAGGAGATGCGTTGGGGAACAGTTTCTGCAGTAACACGAAAGTCTTGGTGCCAACTACGGCGAGAAAGAAATGTTTAACTGTCTGACCTGTTATTTGATGAGCCGCGACGAGTTCTTGAAACTGTGCGAAATAGTCGCTCCATTCTTCCTCACGTTCGTTGTACTGGCGAAACGTAGGAAGCGTTGCAGCGGCCGGTGTGGGCTGCTGAAGCGGCGGCTGTTGTTGCTGGTTAGCTGCTTGCGCTGTTAGCTCGGCCACAGCCTGCAGGAGTTGTGTGATTTGCGCCGTCTGTAACTGAATAATTTCCATTAAGTTTGGGTTCGGGGTAGTGGCCATGCTGACCGATTAGGCGCCGCGCATACAAGTAAATTATAACAAAACACAAAGGCAATATGAAAGGAGGGCTCGCTCTGCAACAAAAAAGTCCACAAAACACGTAACAGAATATGTTCCCCCAAAAATTTTATAATAAGGGTGGGTGGACGGGAGCAATTTCTGCGTGCTCCGACTGCTGCTGTCTGGCTGCTGTATGCGGGCTGGTCCACGGTTCGTCTATCACTCCTCGTCGCCACTTTTGTGTCCAAGCCTCGTCGCCGCTTTTGTGTCTCGTTTCCGTCGTAGGTGTCGGTGGCCGAGTGGAATGAGACCGACACAGGAATATAGATAGCACGCTGGTGCAGGTACGGAGGGGAGCAGCCAGAAACTAGAAACACCAGAGTAAATTAGAACGAGATATATATTGCACAGAATTTATACAATACTTAACTTTTACATTGCTCAGTACTGCATAGTACTGCAGTAGTACATAGTTGAGCTAGAGTCCTGCCTAGTACTGTACGTTAGCCAAGTCTTCACTGGTGCCTATCTGATTCCGATGTGTTCGCTGGTTCCTATCTCAGTCCCAAGTGAACGGTGTCGTTCAGTGGTGGCCACGAGCGTAGTTGCAGCAGAGGGCGCTCGTGGCTGACGTCGTAAGAACGCCGCGCCGTGCGTGCATGGCGGCGCGCGGCGAAAGTAGGTGGCGCGCACTTTGTACTTGTGCGACACCACAGGTTTGTCCTGATTGTACGGAGAGTGTGGAGTATTTGTCTTGTTTCTTGTAGGTTCCCAGTCAAGCGGCGTGTTTACTACAGGTGTGTGCTGTCGGGAATGAGGCATCTGATTGTTTATGACTGACTTGACAGCTGTCAGATCATCATGTAATGGTTCTACAGTAGAACAATGCTTTTCTCACACCTTGGTGGCTACATTCTGAATTACGGTTGTCAGCTCAGCATCTATTTTGTCATTTAATTCTGCTTCTATTATTAGTAAAAATTGTCGCACTCTGCCCTGAGTATCCTTGATAATGTTGTCAGCCTCACTAGTAATTCGTCTAATGGTCGTTGCTAAATATTCCTGTTTTAACTTCAACTGTGAAAAATTTTGCGTAAGATTGTCAATTTCTGTTGGTAACGGTTTCATTGTTTGTTGGTAGTCTGCTACTTCGCTCATTACTGAAGAAATTTTCGCGTCTACTGTGTCCAAAATTTTATCAATTACTTTCTTCTGTACATCGGATATTTTTCTTTTATTGTTTGTGAAGCTTAAGGGACTTAACTACGGGATCTTCAGTCCCCAAACTTACAAACTACTTATGAACTATCTTATGCTAAAGACAGCACAAACATCCATGCTGGAGAGGGGATTCGAACCCCCGACGGGGAACGGCCTCGCGCAACGTAGTATAGCGCCTCAATGCGCTCGGCCGCTCCGCCGCGGCTTACATCGGATAGTTTACTGTTTATTGCCTGTTCAACTTTATGTTGTACATCGGAAAATTTACTGTTTGTAACCTGTTCCACTTTTGCGTTAGCGTTTAGTTGCTTACTTTACCGGAATATAGAGGAGGCAAATTCTGTTGTGATGATTAAATTTTTTCAAAATTCGACTCAATTTCCTCGCGTGTTATCATTTGTTGTTTCTCTAGCCTAACTGCTCTTTAGTGGCATTTTGAAGTTCCTCAAGCTCTCGTTTAGTAACATCCTATAGCTGATCTAAATCTTGTTTTGTAAAATCCCGTTGTGACTTGAACTGTTCATCTAGTTCCTCTTTTTGTGGATGCACGTCAACTGTTAAGTTCAACTTTCGTTGATTTACGTAAACTGTTCAGTTCATTTATAGTGGATGATCGAAAGTTTTCAGTTTGTTGTGTTAAACCTCGCTGTCCATGTTTGTGAATAATGTTTCAAAACACCTAAATCACTCGTCTTGCATGTTAGGTGACTGACAGCCTGCCTGTGGTGTGATACCTGTCGCGCGTGATGTGGCTGCAATATTTTCAATTATAGTGGCTGGGATAAATTCAGTGGACCTCACCGCATTATTATCATCTACAGGCTGTGTTGACTGTTGTGGAATATTATTACGGTTATCGGGTTCCATTACTGGATTTTGTCAGCGGGTCTTGAGCGTGCTATTAGTGGAAATTGAGAAAACGACACCCAGTCACTTCACACGCGAAATTCGTGTTGAATATTGTAACACGGTGTTGGCTGGTGATGTTGGACTTCACACGCTTGAAAGAAACGTTGCGAGACAAGCGAGAATCGCCTTACTGAGCTGCTAGTTCGGCAGCTATTTTGGCAATCTCACACTAAAACTAGAAATAATTAACTTCGGGAAAATTTTGAAATATGTTTTCAGAGACAGAGAGAGAGAAGATTCGGAATCTATAGATGCGTGCTAGTGATAGAGGAGGGCAATAAGCACCAAATAAGCGTAATATCTGACCTTACCCTATGTCATTGTTTGTTGGTGGTGATGGTGGAATTTTTTTGCTGTTGAATTTTTCCTCTAGAATTTCAGTATAGGTCACGTTTCTTAATATTCTTGTACTTCATATCTCCAACTGACAATGATAACGAAAGAAAACTGATGTCATTATACATGTAATGGCAAAAATGCAACAAAATGTTTTATTACTGCAGGTTGTCAGTCTTGTCACGCTTGTCGCCAGTTCTTTTGCACTGATATTTTTTCGTAGTGTCGTCTATATAGATTTGAATTTAATCCCGCGTATGGAATTGAATAAACTTTATGTTATGATTATCGAAACAGTGCGGGTTTTAAATTTTAAAGGTGATAAGCCAAAACAGAGCCGGAATGATACCGAGATAACAATCATTGTTAAAGTTAAGACAGCTACCGAAAGTGCTACTACAAAGAATATTGCCGCGGTGCAGTAGCCGAGCGGTCTAAGGCGCCTCGCTGCGGAGCGCGCGGTTGCTCGCCGTCGGAGGTTCGAGTTCTCTCTGGGACGTGTGTGTGTCTGATGACCACGCAGTTTGGTCCGATAGATTTACAAACATTTGAACATTTTGAACAAAGAATATTGGTGAAACGTTAAGTGCCCGATGAAATCTATATGAGCTCTAATTAATAACTTGGTGAGAATAATGAATATTGAACTTTCCGCCGTAACGAGATGCTTCCTTATTATTACGCCTCGGGGAATGAAGTTCCGAGGCCGTGTTCAAAAATTGTCAGAATAGGCGAACAAATCGAAACTATATTGGACTTCGTAAGAAGTGAACATTGATTGCCGGCTCTGAAATACAGAATCAATATGAATGGAACGTTGAAGGAGACGAAACTGAATTTGGGTGCAATCGCGTATCGAACCGTACTAGTGGTAAAGTTAGCTGTCAAGGGCTGTAATAAAAACACCAGAGCTTACGTTTAAGTCAAAAGTAGGACCTTAAATTGGTACGAACGAACTGAAAAGATGAAGGCAGCATATTTCCGGCACTCTTTTGAGACAGAAACTTGCCAGTATACCCTCGAAGATCGAAAATAGAAGAATATTTGAAGATGGCGCTCCGCCGCTTTGAGCAGCAACTACATGCATTATCACAGTTAACGGTGTTCTGAAATGCCATTTATTATTATTATGTCTCACAAGGGTTCAGTGTGAGCACCCTTCATCACACGGTACACGTCGAATAGATATCCGACTTTAGTTCCAAAACTTGCTCAGTGTGTCTAACTGATGGACCTTCAGATTCAGTCCCAAGTCGTGGGTCGTTTAGGTGATATTGTATTGAAATTTTTCGTGGTATTGTCTGTAGAGATTTGAATTAATCCCGCGTATGAAATTGAATAAACTTCACGTTAGTGAATATCGGAACAGCAGCAGGAATTGAATTTTAAAGGTGATAAGCCCAATGGGAGCCGGCCACGGTGGCTAAGGGGACTGCGGCGCGTCAGTCACGGTCTGCACGGCCACTACGGTCTGGAGTTCGAATCCCCCCTCGGGCATGGATATTTGCGCCGTCCTTAGTGTTAGCTAGTTCATAAGTAGTTTGTAAGTTTAGGGACTGATGACCCAGTAGTTAAGTCCCATAAGCTATTCAAATATTTAAATATTTTGAGTCCAATTGCAGCCTGAATGACACCGGCATGAAAAGCTAGCGACAAGTCATTTTTAAAGGCAATACCCGAAAAT
This sequence comes from Locusta migratoria, assembly GCA_026315105.1. NCBI lineage: Eukaryota > Metazoa > Arthropoda > Insecta > Orthoptera > Acrididae > Locusta > Locusta migratoria. The sequence continues at coordinate 82,425,341 of CM048747.1, forward strand.
ACCATTACAGAGGAAATTTGCGAAAAGTTACGTTTAAGTGCAGGATGAAGTCTAGATGAGTCGTTATTGATAGCCTGATATGGAATATTAATAAATAACATTCCACCGTAATGAGATGCTTGGTTCTTATTATGCCTCACGAAATGAAGTTTCACGACCGTGTTGAAAAATTGACACAAAAGTCGAACAAATCTAAATAATATCGGACTTCGTAGGAAGTAAACATTACCTCCGTGAACCTGGCACCCGACTTAAAGAAATTGTTTTTTACTTTATACTATCTTAAAGAGCTTCGTTTGTAGTGGATTGTAGTGCAAACATTTTTGTTTGTAGTTTTTCGGAGAAAAAGGTATGGGTTACTCAAAAAATAGCCGGCACCCCACTTTTAAGAAATTAAATTCTAATGGATGATATGTGTGGGGAATCGTTTGTAGTGGTTTGTAGTGAACAAATTTTCGATTGTAGTAACTTGTATAACCCACAAAAAGTGTTCAAAATGAAGGCGCGAGGCCCATACTGCTGTGCACGGCACCCACTGGCAGCACCCCACTTTCAAGAAATTTAATTCTAATGGATGATATGTGTAGGAAATAGTGTGTAGATGTTACTACAAACGAAAATTCGTTCACTACAAACCTCTACACACTATTTCCTTCACATATCTAGCATTAGAATTAAATTTCTTGAAAGTGGGGTGCTGCCAGTGGGTGCCGTGCACAGCAGTATGGGCCTCGCGCCTTCCATTTTGAACACGTTTTGTGGGATATACAAGTTACTACAAACGAAAATTCGTTCACTACAAACCTCTACACACTATTTCCTTCACATATCTAGCATTAGAATTAAATTTCTTGAAAGTGGGGTGCTGCCTGTGGGTGCAGTGCACAGCAGTATGGGCCTTGCGCCTTCCATTTTGAACACGTTTTGTGGGATATACAAGTTACTACAAACGAAAATTCGTTCACTACAAATCTCTACACACTATTTCCTTCACATATCTAGCATTAGAATTAAATTTCTTGAAAGTGGGGTGCTGCCAGTGGGTGCCGTGCTCAGCAGTATGGGCCTCGTGCCTTCCATTTTGAACACGTTTTGTGGGATATACAAGTTACTACAAACGAAAATTCGTTCACTACAAACCTCTACACACTATTTCCTACACATATCATGCACTAGAATTAAATTTGTTGAAAGTGGGGTGCTGCCAGTGGGTGCAGTGCACAGCAGTTTGGGCCTCGAGCCTTCCATTTTGAACACGTTTTGTGGGATATACAAGTTACTACAAACTAAAATTCGTTCACTACAAACCTCTACACACTATTTCCTACACATATGATACATTAGAATTAAATTTCTTAAAAGTGGGGTGCTGGCTATTTTTTCAGTAACCCTTAACTTTTTTTCCGAAAAACTACAAACAAAAATGTTTGCACTACAATCCACTACAAACGAAGCTCTTTAAGATTGTATAAAGGAAAAATCGATTTCGTTAAGTGGGGTGCCAGGTTCACGGATGTGTAAACATTGATTGCCTGCTCTGAAATACAGAATCAATATGAATGAAACGTTGAAGGAGACGAAACTAAATTTGGGTGCAATCGCGAATCGAACCGTACTAGTGACCAAATATATTTTTATGTTCGTTTGTTGGCTTACTGAAGGCAATGATAAATTATTAGTTAAAAATGAGAGGTCATTTTGAAATGAGATATCAGATTTGATATCAAACAGGGGGTTAATTACAATAAGAGAAAAATAAAATACACAGTTCACACTCACATTTGATTGTTGATAGTAAGAAGATCAAACATTCATTATCACGGTTTGTACGTAAATGACGACGAGCACTGCTGTTCTCCCTCCAAGTCGGAGAAAGGACGGAGCGTGGTAAAAAGAAAGTGGGCAGAGGTGAACTCCGAAGTGAGAACGGATACACTGGCGACAAGCGTCACATATAATTTATGCAAAAATATTTAATGAATTGCTACAAACTGGTAGCGGAGACACATATAGCCAATCATTTTCAAATGGCAAGGCATCAATCAGGTCTGGTGGACGTGGAGGGCATGCGAAAGAAGCTCTGTCATCCAGCCCCTTGCGGCCAATACCACTGTCAAGAAAACGTTGTTCAAGCAATTGCGTACAAAGACATGCCAATGGGCGTAGCACCATCCTGCTGCTAAATGGTCCACGGTTCAGAAGTGAGGAAAGAGCCGTTGCTGTAGCACATATCTTGATGTACGACAACAGTTACAGTCGCTTACCGACCGCTGGATTGGCCGCAGGGGGCTGGATGACAGAGCGGACTCCACGTTCACCAGATCTCACGCTTTCGGTTTTTTTCTGTGGCGGTTTCCAAACGACCGTCCACTACCAGCAGACCTAAGTGACCTACGACACAGGACTGAAGCTGCAGTTGCATTTATTATCATTCAGGCACAATTCCAAAGTTACGGACGAACTCAACTCGATAGTGCCATGTGCCGAATATGCTCACATTGGACACTTGTGGGACAAACTGAGTAGCTCGTTCATTTGGTGTATGATATGTAATGGTAAGGTCACAGCAATAAATTCTACATAATGTTCAAATTTTTACTGAATTGTGGTGTAATATCCCTAATGTAAAAAAAAAATGTTTACTTCCACCATCAGCAATTTATTTATTGTATTTACAACTTTACCGGTTTCGGTTATGAACCATCTTCAGAAAAGTATGCTTAATTCATGTTTATCATTTTTATTTAACTGACTGCTTACGTTGATACATTGTCTGCCACGTTATCCATGACAGTAAATATGATTGTGACGTTACAACGCCGGCCGCGGTGGCCGAGGGGACTGAGGCGCTTCAGTCACGGTCTGCACGGCCACTGCGGTCGGGGGTTCGAATCCCCCCTCGGGCATGGATATTTGTGCCGTCCTTAGTTGTAGGTAGTTCATAAGTAGTTTGTAAGTTTAGGGACTGATGACCCCGTAGTTAAGTCCCTTAAGCTTAACAAACATTTGATCATTTTTGACGTTACAACAACGTACAGCATAGCGTTAGTTCCACAGCGCGGTGCGTCGAAAGTTAAGACGACCGAACAGGCAATCAGCCGCTGCGAGGAGGTAAGCCTCACCCAGCTCACCGGCGTAGGACCACATGGAGAACATACTGGCGGATGTGATGTCATATTCAACTGCCATTTTTGCAGCCGAAATACGGCATTATTTTTAGATACTACGCTGACATTATTAAAGTTAAAAACTAGGACGTAGAACCAAAAAGACGAGAACAAACGTAATTCATACGATGTGTTGACATCATTTATATTAATTTTATATCAAATGTTATAAAGAAAAATAACATTAATTTACTTGGCAAAATCCAGAGGATGAACTAATTGAAGCACAGTAACGACCAAGGGCTCAAATCAAACTATTGAGTTTGCTATTGTCGCTCACTGTGATAATTATATTTTATTATAATGACATACTGCACCTATGCACTGTAAATTGTTATATAACAACTGATTGACATTACAAGATTATGGCCTTGTAAAATATTTTATTTGACCGGATGATGCTGACATAGTTCAGCGAAACCGGTCGTCGTAAATAAAAATTGATGATCAGCGATCTTGGCTTTTTTATTTCCTTCGACTGAAAATACTCACTTGTTTAAACTTAAAAATTAGGAGGTATTATTAATGTTAGAAATTAAAGTTAGGTATGTATTTACATTAGAATTTAAGCGCGCATCTAACGATGCCATTATATCAACATTTCAATAATTATTTAAAACGTTTTTCAGACTATTACGAGAATCACTAATGCTCATTAGGTGACATACTACAGGAATGACGTCACAGACTGTATATAAATGACAGCCTGGAGCGGCCGAGAATCAGTTGATGGCAGTTGAATCTCGACGATATATGTATGCAGTGGATTCCATTGAGACGATAGGTGTTCAACGTAGTCACAGAATCCGCCGCGCTGGACTCAGAAATATTTCTGTGGACTTTGATTTTTGAAACAGATGTCGGAACTCAGAAACTTTTCATCGCATTCTGACTTTTTTTTTGGATAGAACAATAAACTTTAATAGCAATCATTTTAGGAACATTGTCCAGATGACTAAATACTGATATAGCTGTATTGTTAGCAATATTTGGGGTCTCGAGCTAAGCATATCAGACGGATTCTAACGAATTTAGTGGTTCGCGCTAGATATAATCATGCAATGGGATGGGCAACAAACAATTTTAATAAAAACGTAATTGTCATGTTGTAGTCAGTTACTTAGTACACACCGCCCTGGTTAAAAATTCCCTGACTTTGAAATTGAGTGTTTAATTTTATAAATAAGTTATACGTGTACAGACAGCAAAGAGCCGAATGAGGCAGGAATAGGTCAAACCCTAAGACAAAGTTAGGTAATGGCCCGTAGCGTTACATGTTTTATAAAATGTCACTTGACATTAGGTCTTGATGATAAATACAACAACATTATAGTGAGCCCGACCGTGAAAACAATAAATAAATATGTCCCATAACAACTATTGTATGTCAAAGCATAAACTAAGGAAAACGGAAAAATGCATTAAAGACGTAATATTATGGAATATAGCAGATATCCTGTGACAGAACAGTATAATTATAATCAACATATGCAGGCTAAAGAATGGTAATGGGCATAGTATCATAACACAGCATGCATTATAATACATATGGATAGGTTTTTAAATGAACTAAATTAACATATTATGATAAAGTCTAAAAGAACATTGCATGAAATAGACAGGTAGACAATGGGCTATTTAACACAAGTGTTAAGGCATAATAATGAAAGTGTGTGTACAGTTACGTAGCACAGGTTATATGAAATTATTTATATTAAATGTGGATAGAGCATGCACTCAGTGAGAGTACCACAATATAGTATATCAGAAACATAATCAAATGAATTACGTCTTTAAATGATCTAAAATTAATATATTATGGTCAGGTATGCATGAAATAAATAGGTAACCCTTCGCTACATAACACATCCGATAAGGCATAGAGATGATAGCGTGTGAATAGTTATGGAGAACAGGATACATGAAGTTATATTAAGTGATGATACAGCATCGATTCACAGTAGGTATCGTTATACAGTTTTGTCAAGAACATAGGCAAATTGGTTACATCTTTTCTGAACATGGTTCAAAATCGAAACCGGTAAATTTGTAAATATAATAAACAGCTTATGGCTGACAATAGGCATTTTTTAAAATTCTACTTAGCTTCAAAGGTCCGATATTTATTCTGGTACGCTATAAATAATAATAAAAACTTAGAAGTCACCATCTATTCATTTCAGACGTGTGCAGTTAGTAGCACTAAAATCTTTAAACAGCAAAGTGGAATGATGTGAACTGGTTTGTTGTTAATTGCCAGTAATCGACTGAGTCTTAAAACGGCGACGGAGATTTTACCGGCGCGCCTGTAAACGCTGGAGTTCTGTGAGCGGCAATAGCATTAGATTATATTAATACTTGTTCCATAGATCATATATAAGAAATTTCGTAATGATGTGGAATGTGCCATTTTAGTAAATGTTGTCTATACATGACAATCAATATTTTAATGATTTTTTTACATATTTTTTTAATTTTTATTCATTTATTTATTTTAAAGTTTATCTAAAAATTCATATACATTGTAGAAGGAATTGCCATTCAGAAAATCCTATAACTTCTTTTTAAATACTAGTTTGCCATCTGTCAGACTTTTGATGCTACTTGGTAAGTGACCGAAGACTTTTGTGGCAGAATAATTTACTCCTTTCTGGGCCAAAGTTAGATTTCACCTTGAATAGTGAATATCGCCCTTTCTTCTCGTGTTGTAGCTATGCACACTGCTATATATATTGTGAAGCTACAGTGAAGATCCCTAGATCCCTAAAAGAAAGTCTGCTCTGTAGGATGCTCTTGGGTGGGCTCCAGCAATTATTCTGATTACACACTTTTGTACAATGAATACTTTTTTTACTCAATCTAGAATTGCCCCAGAATATGATCCCATATGACAGCAGTGAATGAAAATAGGCATAGTAAGCTAATTTACTGAGATATATATCACGAAATTTTTCAATGGCCCTGATTGCATAAGTAGCTGACCTCAAACGTTTCAGGAGATCTTCAATATGTTTCTTCCGATTCAGTCCCTCGTCAATGCGAACACCTAAAAATTTTGAATATCTACCTTAGCTAAAGATTTATGTTCAAAGTCTAAATATATTAATGGTGTAACGCCATTTACTGTATGAAACTGTATATACTGGGTTTTATCAAAGTTTAATGTGAGTCCATATGTAGTATAGTTGCGCATAATATTCGCGATCGGGAGCGCTCACTTTAGTTCGCGGCTCTGCCTCGAACTAGTTCGTTGTTTTAGTTCGTCCGCTCCCAGTGACGGCTGAGCGGCATGGTCTGCGCATGCAGGTGGAGGGCGAAGTTTCCCCACCTAGCTGCTTCATGCGCTTGCTGCTTGAGCCGCTAACGATATCACGCAAACCAAAAGAAACAGTTTGTGGATAATTTCTCGCGTTTAAGTTTAGAGTTATCTCTATATCTTGGCATTATGGAATTTATTAGTCAGATATTGCAGAGTGCAGAATACTTCAAAGTAGAAATTTTTAGCACTAAACTATGTAATCTAGTAGGCAGGCGCTAACCTCGAAATGGCTCTCATCAGCAGAAGGCAAACACGTGATTTCGTGATTTTTTATTCTGTTCGCGACCTATAGCGCATATTTTAGTTCGCGACCTATCGCACATATTTTAGTTTGTGAACTATCGCGCATATTTTAGTTTGCGACCGGTAGCTCTCCTTTTAGTTCGCAGCTCGGCCACGAAGTAGGTCGCTCTTGTTAGTTCGTCTTCTCGTTTTGGCTTTTGCTACCGCTACTAAAACTGCACCTGAGCTGCATTTCAGCTCAAAATGACAGCAACTGGCAGAAGTGAACCACGCGATTCTGCGCGCTCTCGCGTCCTCTCGCTGTTACCCGTCAGTGTTCGGAAAAGGAACGGACGAACTAAGAAAAATGTTCAAATGTCTGTAAATCTATCGGACCAAACTGCGTGGTCATCAGTCAGTAGCTTACAAACTACTTAAAGAGTTGGTTTACGTTATAGGAGGCGATCTATTTATATTATTGTAAAAAGATATAAAATAGCCAAGATCGCTTATCATCAGTTTTTATTAATGACGACCGGTTTCACTGAACTATGTCAGCATCATCAGGTCAAGTAAAATATTTTACAAGGCCATAATCTTGTAATGTCAAATAGTTGTTATATAAAACGATTTACAGTGCATAAGTGCACTAAGTCATTGTAATAAAACGTTATTAACACAGTGAGTGACAAAAGAAAACTGATCAGTTTGACGTTGCACTAAGTCATTATAATAAAACGTTATTAACACAGTGAGTGACAAAAGCAAACTGATCAGTTTGCTTTTGTTACTCACTGTGTTAATAACGTTTTATTATAATGACTTAGTGCACTTATGCACTGTAAATCGTTTTATATAACAACTATTTGACATTACAAGATTATGGCCTTGTAAAATATTTTACTTGACCTGATGATGCTGACATAGTTCAGTGAAACCGGTCGTCATTAATAAAAACTGATGATAAGCGATCTTGGCTATTTTATATCATTTTACAAACTACTTAAACCTAGGTAAACTAACCTTCGGACAAATACACACACCCAAGGCCCAAGGAGGACTCGAACCTCCACGGCGAGCAACAGCGCGCTCCGCAGCGAGGTGCTTTAGATAGCTCGGCTACTCCACCGCGGCACGTACTAAGAGGCGAGGGATCTGCAAACTAGTTCGTGTAGTTCGCCTGTGGGAGCGCTCTTCCGAACTAGTTCGTTCGTGAACTACACAAGACTTATTTGTTGAGAACCACTTGATAACTTTCTGAATGATATCATTTACAATTTCATCGGTCAGCTGACCGCGGCAGAAAAAGTCCACCTTGTCTGCAACAAGCCACGTCTCGCTAACGTCGATGCCTCGCAGAGGGTGAACAAGACCAGGAGCGGAGCAGAGACCGTGTGCCTCGGCAAAGAACGCGCATATGTTAGTTCGTGTCCGGTAGCTCTCCTGTTAGTTCGCAGCTCGGCCACGAAGTAGGTCGCTCTTTTTACTTCTTCACCTCGTTTCGGCTTTTCCTACCGCTACTAAAACTGCAGCTGAGCTGCATCTCAGCTCTAAATGACGGCAAGTGGCAGAAGGGAATCGCGCGATTCCGCGCGCTCTCGCGTCCTCTCGCCGTTACCCGTCAGTCTTCGGGAAAGAAGCGGAAGAGCTACGAGGCGAGGGATCTGCGAACTAGTTCGCGTAGTTCGCCTGTGGGAACGCTCTTCCGAACTAGTTCGTTGGCGAACTACTCAAGGCTAAAATTTTTCAGAGAACCACTTAATAACTTTCTGAATAATCAAAATATCCACGGGTGTACTGCCGGTCTATAGTGTCCAACGGGCACAATATTTCGGCGATCATACAAGTCGCCATCATCAGGTGAACTGACGGACTGAGCTCCTGGAAACGCGCCGGCACGGAGATCCGCACGCTACGGCTGCTCGAAGGAAACTGGGTTCTAGCCCGGTAGTGGGCCATTTAAATACCCTCGGCCCGCGGAGCGACCCCTCCGCGGTCCGCGCCCCGCGCCGCGGCCGCGCAGTGGAACCGATTGCGGCGGCGTCTGAGATGACGTCGGTGTGAGGGCTCTGTCCGCCGTGGTCGTCGTCACTTCGTTACGTTTGCTAGGTTTACTCTTAATTAACCCAATCGCTGGCTCCCAAGCTTTGCTAAGGTTATAGCCACAGTCACAGTTTATGAGGTCGTCACTTGTGCGAATTTCAATGGCCTCTCTAACGACGCTGTCCCAGTATCTCGACGTCTGTACCAGAATCCTAGTGCTTTCATACTCCATCGCATGATTCTCCGACAAACAATGTTCAGCGACCGCCGACTTGCTCGGATACATCAATCGTGTGTGCCTCTGGTGTTCAACACATCGATCCTCGACGGTACGCATCGTCTGTCCAATATATGACTTTCCACACTGACACGGAATCTGGTACACGTCGGCCTTCCTCAAACCGAGAACATCTTTAGCGCTCCCCACCAGTGCACGAATTTTATTCGGCGGACAAAAAACAGTTCCAACCTGGTGTTTTTTTTTTTTTTCAAAATAAGAGAGTGCGCCAGTATATGGAACGAACGCAGTGCCTACATCCTCCCTCGTGTTTTCATCAGTTTCCACAGGTTGAGTTGTAGTGGTTTGGCGGAGACCCCGCTGAATCTGCCACTCTGAGTACCCATTTTTTCAAAATACAGTTTTCAGGTGTTCCAATTCCTGGGGTAGACTCTCAGTGTCGGAGATAGTGCGCGCCCTATGTACTAGAGTTTTAAGTACCCCATTCCTCTGTGAAGGGTGGTGACAGCTGCCTGCGTGTAAATACAGATCAGTGTGCGTTGTCTTCCGATATACACTATGACCCAGGGTGCCATCAGCTCTTCCCTTGACCAAGACGTCCAGGAACGGCAATTTACCCTCCATTTCAGTCTCCATAGTGAATTTGATGTTGGGGTGTATGGAGTTCAGAT